>RCUC01089954.1:0-11999 GCA_003697995.1 Taxidea taxus jeffersonii | reverse complement strand
AAAAAAAAAAAAATCCCAAAATTATAGTTCGTGAATAAGAACTTACCCCACAGGTCATATAGACATATTTGTTACCCTAAGGCATCAGTTAAAACCCATAGTATATTATTTAGGGATTTAAGAGAAATTGTCTGTCAAAACTATTTTTATCAAGCGATCTGCACTGAAACTTTGCTTATTATAACTATTCTACTTATATTTTAGAGAATCCCAGGAAAACCTCTAAATCAATGTTCTAATTAAAGTCCACACCACTTCTTATCTTTTTCAGTATTGTTGTCCACCCTTATTTAAGGTGCTCATCTATCAAATCATTGTATACTTAGCATTTTTAAAAGCAATTAATTTTTTTAATATAGCTGGATTATTTTTATTAAAAATGATTTTGTAAAATTAGTAAAATGTGACTTAATGCATCTATATCTTCTTTGTATGGATAAGCCCAGAAAACACAAAACAACCTTGCATATTAAGCAGTGGGGTTAAATTTTTTATTCTTAAAAAATGCATGATCTTTGATTCCAGAGTCTTCTCTCTCTCTCCTTCTGCCTCCAAGTATTTGATTATTCTAGGAAACTGGCTCAGAGACCCATCTTGTTTTCAGGGTTGTATTTCTTCCTAATCAATATGAAGAAGCAGACAGTAATAAAGTAATAGTTTTAAGAAAACTCCAATTTTTAAGCATAGGTGCAACTAATTTATATTGCAATACAAATGGGTAAGAAGGCTATAAAATGACAGCAGCACTCTTGAGCTACCTTTCATGGGTAGATTTGTTGAAATCCCAATTGAAGGACAGAATTCAGCGTAAAACATCTGATGAGTGTGCTGAAATTGTTAGTCTTTCAACCTATATGACTTTTTTTCTGAGTATAAGTTCCCATGAATTTGGAAGGCAAGGTAACTCTGATGCTCATAACTTTCTTCCTTTGGCTTCAGGATATTTGTACTAAGTTTACATACTTTGCTACCCTTTCTGTCCTTCCTAAATTTTCTTAGCTTCATCTTGAAAGGGTCCTTCACCATTTCAACACCATTCCAACCATTAGGTAAGTGCTGACCTCTCTGGTGGGAATCTATTTTTTTTTTTTTTTTTTACATAGGTTCTCTCCACAGCCCAATCCCAAACCTGTTTCCATTTAACTTCTAAAAGAACAGAAGCTTGATGACTGCCAACCTTTCCATTTCAGTGTCTAAGATTGAGGGATGGAGTTTTATATTCATAAATTCATAACTCATTTATTATTCTAGTTTCCTAGAATAGTTAAATACTTGGAGGCAGAAGGAGAGAGAGATAAGACTCTAGAATCACAGATCATGTATTTTTTAACAATAAAAATTTAACCCTACTGCATAATATGCAAAGTTTTTTTTGTGATTCATGGACTTTTCCACACATAAAAGACATAGATGCATTAAATTGCATTTTACTAATTTTACAAAATCATTCTTAATAAAAATAATCCAGAGACAATATACATGGGAGCCTTTCCTAACCCAAGTTAGCAGTTTTACCCACCATGTACAAATATATTTTTAAATGAAGAGAATCCTCAATTTAACAGTTTTTTTTTCATTTTAAAGAGGAGTCAAGAAAAAAAGGGGAGGAATCAAGGTAATCCAAATAGCAATTGATAAAAATAGCTAAGAACAGAAAAGACTGGGGACAAGCAAAAACTTTACATTAAACCCCATCTCTTTATATAAAACTAATTTCTTTTGTTCTTCCTACTTCCTATCTCTTTGCCAAAAAAAAAATCTTTATGGCAATATGGCTTTAGGGATCCTGATTTGTACCCTGATATCTAGGAGCACCTGCTTCATTACTCTTCATTCCCTTCTAGTCCCCAAAATAAGGCAGTGAATTTTCAGTTAATAGAGAAAAGATTAATGCTTTCTTGATAAGGTTTTACACCTGAATTAATAAGATGACATAATCCAGCTCTTGCTCTGGATACCAAAGAATTGAACAAGAAAAGAGCTTTTCTCCCCCCTTTTAGTATGTTGTGACACAAAATTGGATGAATCAGAGAATCAAAGGAGTGAGAGAAAATGCAGCCATTCAATAGATGTTTTACTCAGTACCTACACTATGCTAGACCAGGTTTCAGGGTACAGAGATGACAGGTGCACTCAGCGTTAGAGAGTACATGGGGTTCTCAGGGAGTAGGGGGCACAATGCGCCTACCAATAATACTTAGGTAAAGGACATGACATGTATCATGGGAACTCAGAGCAAACATCATTATTCCTTACAGATTCACAGAGGAGCACACATCTCTCCAAAACCTTTGAGGAGCATATGTGTGTCTAATCAATGCCACTGTGTGTAATAAAGTGGCTTTAATCTGGTCTATTTATTCACTGTAGCATTTTACATTTTCATCAGTTACGGCTGGAAGATTCTCTTCTAGTTAAGATATTACTATTGATGATGACATAAATGCTTCTTGGCCATCATCATTTGTAGGGAATAGAAAACAATCGACAGGTACCAGCCATTGTGTTCTATAAATTGACATATTAATGATACATCTATGAACTACACAGAACTTCTTTTTATGTAAATATTGAGGACCAGCGGTCTTATATTTAAAAATGTCAGCTTAGGGAAACCCCACTGGCTTCTCCCACCATGAAGAAACTGGTTGCTTGCAGGAACTACCCCAAGAGGCCATTCAGTGGCCATTATTTCACTGTGAAGACTCTGTTAAAAAGAATAATTGGTATCAATAACACTTACCTGGGTATGCAGAGGGAAGGTTACCCAGCCATAACAAGCCCAGAATCACACAGCCACTACTTAAAACAATGCGGAGTTTGGGATTTATGAGAATAAGTCCTGTCAGTAATAATGCCCTCATCGGGGCCTTCTCGACTCATTTGGCATACGTTGCAGTGTACTCACAGTTAAATCAAATCTGCCATGCAGTTATAGGCTAACGTGCTGCATACAAGACAGAAACGATACATAGTGAAAAGGTTTGCTTCTCAGAAACATGGCTTCAAGTGCCTTTATGCTTTCGTGTCCCCCTAAAGCAGTCCCGGAACCATTTCGAATGTAAAATCTGCAATATAACTAGTGATTATCTTAATCAACTGCTGAAGGGTATTGGAAATAGGAGGGGAAAAATTTACCATTATGTAGAAAGATGGATCAAGCATGAATCGATGTGGCAGGAACATAAGGAAACAGACATGGGGATAGACAAGGGAAGGGGCCCCCAAACAATGATGATGACAACAACAAAGATCATCGCTTAACCTGTTTTGTCAGAGCTGGTATTGATGGTATTGGTAGTGATGGAGGTGAAGGTAGTCTTTGCGCTGTCCTTGGCAGTTACAGATTTCTGCTTATTTTTCATGGCTTCCAGTGCTTTGAGCTTCTTGGCATGTTTCGTGCCTTTGTAGTGGGCCGCAGCCTGGCTCTACAAAGGAGAACAAAATGAACCATGCAATCAGGCTCATTTCTAAACTGCATTCTCTGTATTACTGCAAATACAGACTCCCTTTCAATAATAGGTACCATTCAAGCTAATTCTGGTGGTGGCCGAACAGTAGGGTACTACTTAGAATGATGCTAGAAAGCAACGGGAATCACATTCTGAAACCTCTGGACCGAAGGAAGAAATATTCTATTGTTTCTCTTAAGAGAAATGTAGCTGAACACTAACATGTTGACAATGTTTTCTTGGTGGAGTGGGAAGAAAAAGTAAGAATCTATACTCATATTGCTTTTGTTTTGCTACAGAAGATGCTGGACTCCCAAAGATTAACAAGGGCCCCACAAAAAAGCGTAGCTCTCACCTTCTTGGCTCGGGAAATGTGTTTTCTCTTTCTACAGTGTATCTTATTAATACGATCCCCGACAATTTCCTTGTCTGCAAGGAAAAGTTCACATATGACAAGGGAAGTGGGCACTACAGACTAGGACTGTAGTCCTAGTATATATAGTCCTAGTGTATACTAGGACTGAAGCTCGAGAGTTCAAAAGCAAATGCATTGCTTAAGTCCAGATGAAGCACACAGAAGTTGGGCAATTTCCTGATTCTTTCTTTCTCCTTGCTTCCTACAGAGGTAGCCTGAGAAATTCAAGGGAGTGGCATTCCTTAAACATGTGGGTCTTTCACGCTCTAGCCCATTGTCAGGAGGCTCCAGTGTGTTTTGACTATTTAATGGGGCCAATACAGCAATACTATTCCTTTATCCGAGACTTCCAGGATTTTCTTTTCAACAGCAGTATGCATTTTCCCAAGTTTACATTTTCTTAAGACAATTTTGTGGTTGTTGTGACTGGAGATACATATAATTGAGATAGAAAATCATTTTAAAGAACTCTATGTTTATTGATGTTTATTGGAAAAAAAGAAGACTTGGTGGCTTGGGGTGGGGTGGGAGTGGGCAGGGAGATTCTTAGATCAGATTCTTAGATCAGCTCAAAACCCTTAAAAAGTCACCTCACAAAGGAGAAATCTCAGTGGAGGACTGTATCAGTTAGACTACATACCACTTCCCACGACTTATTTAAACTCCATGTTCCACTCCATATTCTGGCTCCATTTTGCCAGAAAAAATAATAACCACACTCTCCTTTTTCTCACAGCAACTGTGGCAGGGAGGGTTACAGTAAAATATCTTTTTATAGATATATAAATAAATAATCCACACCTTCATTTGCATCATTCTGACAAGTGTCCTCAAAAGACTAGGTACCGTTATTGAAAGAACACTGGACAAGGAAATTATATTAGAAACAGTTTGAACAGAGAAGACACTCATGCATCAGTTACAAGTTTTCCAACAACACATAACATCAAAAGACATAGTGTGAGCCAAAATGTGAAGTTAAGACTTGCTATAGTTAATTGAAGAACCAGTGATAGATTGGATTGGGTTGATTCTACATAAAGAATGCCACTTTGATGGACAGAATTGCATCCCCCTTTTTTTCTGCCTAGTTCTCTTTTTTAGTAAATCAAGTCCTTTGGCCATAGCTTTTGAGGGCAATATGCTATATTCAATTAAATCCACAATATAAACAGTCATCTTCTCTAGGCAGCTGGCTACATACTTTCCTTAAACTGAAGTTCTTCTCTTCTGCCAGCATTCCTACCCTTGTCATATATGTGAATGTTTTATATAAAATACATTTTAAAAGACAAGGTTTAGATTAACCGTGTTACTCCACTTCACTACTAAAATACACATTTTAGGGTTCCTAACAAATCTTCATTCTCAGTCGGATTTCAAATCAGACAAGACTGTTTTAACATACCATAGGACCAGGTGAATCTCACTATTTTGGATATTGAGAAACTTACTCAAAGAAAAAAAAACCCACAAAACCCCCTGCAAGTGAAGAAAGTACTAACACCCCCCCAAAATATTTTCTGCACAGGTACAGCTAAGCCAATGCTTCCAACTCAGGCTCAGTGAAATAAGCTGGCTCATTTCAGTGAAATGGCTCAGGAAGTCATGAGGAAAAGGGGGTGACAGAATGAGCAATAGTTGATGGGCTCCCAAGTGAGACACCGGATCCATTAAAAAACATGATAAAAAATGCTTACTCACTTATTAATTGAATAATAGTCCCAAAGCATCTTGACAATAATTATTTTAATTAAAAATCATCTGACTAAAAAAAAAAAAAAAGGTAACTAAGCCTTCCCTAAATTTGAAAAAAATGAAGATCCAAAGTGCTACGGAGAGATCTGGACATGTAAAATTTAGGGGAAATATAAAATATAGAGGGGTTGACAGCCCAGGAGGTGATTACGATGATGCAGGACATACATGTTGGGGGAAGATGTGGGCATACAAGTTGGAAATTGAATGTAAAGAGATAGCCCTTCCTGGATATTTCACATTTGTCATGGACTTTCATTGAATGCCTGGACTGCTCTTGGGTTATCCTGGTATAGATTTTTCTAGTCTATGCATGTTGACCCCTTAACTTTTAATCCATCTTGATACAAGTGGGCTGTATGAAGGTGTGTTCCTTGCATGAAGGAAGTACACCCAGTGAGCTCTCTTTACCCCTTTTGGCCACTTCCTGGATTGAATAAATTATTCAGTCCCATCTAGTATTTCTATAACTGTAACAAAGCTGGAGTCCTGCTGGGAGATTTTGAAAAAACAGCAGTTGGCCAGAGATGTTTCTTTGGACCCCAGCTGCTTTTCCTTTGGGCAGAGAGGCGCTGGATGCCCCATACAACCCCATATTCCCCCCAGGGCTGTTTCCTATTATTAGCCAGTTTCTGAATCAAGTCACTCCCAGAAACTTGGAAACCATCAGACACAAGCAAACCATTATTTTTCACAAGAATAGTTTCAAGGTTAAATAAATGTACTACTTCATTATGGCACATTTCAGCATTCTGTATTTTAAAACTAAAACAGAATCAGGTGATCATGGTACACACAGACATGAGCAGAACAATAGAAACCAGGCTTTGACAACTTCCTTTTAAATAATGAGTGATATTAGGGTACTGTATAATAAACATCACTATTACCGACCTTGAAATAGCACATGACAGCATGAAATCTAACAAGTGTCATCCCAGAGGCAAGTGCTGACATTAAAGATATGCACACATATTCCTGTAGAATAGAATGACGCCACTTTAAATGTCATCACCACATCCCAGTTATCAGGAGCCAGTCAGACTTTCTCATCTTCAAATTTCATCTTTAGCATTTCAAAATGGCTTCAAGTTTAAATGCAACTGAAGTCCCAAAGCAGACAAAAATAATTGTCACATGGCCCAAATTGGGAGGGGAATCTCATTCTCTTAAACACAAACAAACATACACACATTTATTTTGCTTATCTAAGTAAGAGGCCAATTGCAAATCACTTTTATCTTATGAAGCTCACTGAAGAATTTTATGTTAATATTCATCTATCATTTTATCTCATTAGCATCAACACAGTGTATGTTTTTCTCTACCTCTCTTTAATATGAGGTGTCTTAATATGATTTTTAAAAACTAAGTCTATTGTTAGCACACACATCTAGTTCCCATATCCAATTGTTTTCATAAGCACATGTGATCTCAAAAGGAACATGGTAGCCTTTGTTAGCTTGCAATATCATGCAATTTTTCCATATATGAAATGCATTAAAATTAAATGAACATTATCATATTAAAAGGCAACATCAGAAAAAGAAAGAGTAGTTATTAGACAAGTTGTAATCCTTTTTGAGGAGGGGAGAGATAATACTTAAACCAGAGGAATTCTTTCTCCCTTCCTTCCTCCCTCTACTTCTTCTTCTTCTACTTCTTCTACTTCTTCCTTTCTTCCTTCTTTCCTTCCTTCATTCATTCTTTCCTTCTTGCCTTTCCTTCCTCTTTTTCTTTTCTTTTCTTTCCTTTTCTTTCTTTCTGGAAATTATCGAATATTTTAAATTCTAGCTTAGATTGTTGTTTTGGAGACAAAGAAAATAAAATGATAAAACATGATATAGTATCCTAAACTCTAAAACACTTACTTTAGATTTACATTTTAGGAATTATTAAAAATTACTTCAGGAAAAAGTTCAATATTTTGATTTATCCATGTACAGTTGTTTTTATGTTTTATATGCTCTCTCAAGTTTAATACTGAGGCAGTGTTTACAGACTCAGCCCTATAGGTTAGGACAAGTATGCATTTTATATTGGTCAGCAGCTTATTAAATATTTTGAATATTACTTTTGTAAATACCAATAGGAGATTTCTATTTTATTCTTATTCTATCTTATTGTATCTTAATTCTTTTTTAATCAACTCTCTGCTTCATTGTCATTGATATAAATAGAGAATTAGTTCTCAAAGTGTGGTCCTCAGACCAGAAGTAGCAGCAGCAGCAGCAGCTGAGATCTTCCTAGAAATGCAAATTCTCACCCTCAATCCCAGACTACTGAATCAGAAACAATGGAGCTGGGGGCTTAGCAATGTGGGTTTTACAACCTCTCCAGGTACTTGTAGCCCATACTAAAGTTTCAGAACCATGAATCTTAAATGTGCTAGAGCATTTCCTTCAAAGATGGCCCCTTCTTTAATAAATAGCCAGTTTAGATTTTTCAAAAAGATTTATTTATTTAATTTTAGAGGGATGGGGAAGGACAGAGGGAAAGAATCTCAGGTAGGCTTCCCATGAAGTGTGAAGCCCAAGGAAGACACAGGGCTCAGTCTCAGGACCCTGAGATCTGACCTGAGCTGAAGTCAACTGAGCCACCCAGGCATCCCTCAAAGTCTCGATTTTTAAAGATTAATATTGAATCATTTAACATTTATTAAATGTGAACAATGGGTATCACCCAAGAAAAACTAAATTTCCTTTCCTTAAAAACAAGTCATAATAAGAAATAAAAAATAACTGACACACAGGTAGTTGGGGAACTTCTATCAAAGAGGGATGGATGCAAAAGAGCAAATCAACCTTAGTAACCTTCAAGCAATTCTAAAACCCCATAGAAGTGCTTCCCAAGTCCTTGAAATTTTCTCTTTCCAGTTTTCACCTTTTCTTTTCAAGCTAATTATTATTGCAGAATGACCCTCTGACCCCATTATTTTACCTTTATATTGAATGCTTTGCTATGATTTATTTTTCAGGGGCCTGGGAACAGCCCCAGCTGTATGAAAAAACAAATAAAAATCAAGCCCTGTGCACAACATTTAAAATGTTCCTATAACAGGTATCTAATCTACTATTTTATATGCATCTAACCAACTTAGTGTTAGTCATGTCTAGCTTCTTTCATTATGTATTTAGGGCTCTTTTCCCAAGGGGGACTTCTAGCCAGCAGGCAAATGAAGACCACTCAGGTAAGTTAAGAGAGTGCCTCCTCTGTTGCTCCTTTTAACAAAGTATTTGAAGAAGAAATTTAAAAGATAGAATAGTTCATTGTTTTATACTTGCCTTACTGCTGTGAATACGTGTACCTTTCAAATTCTCTTACATAATGGGGAAAATGATGTGATATAGATATTTTTATCACTTAATCACATGTCCCATAAAGAATATTTAATAATTTATTTTAACACTTGATTGTGTAGTTAACATGTAAGTAGATGACTGCATTATGAATAAAAATGAAAATTCTCTTGCACCGAGTGCCAAAGTAAAAAACTTGATTCAATTAAGAGTGTTCTCTTAGCTCAAGTGATTGATGCCTTACTTTAAATGTGTTCCTGTCTTCTGTACTTTTCAATACAGAAATGAATGGTAAGAGTCGCAGGAATTGAAAAAAAAAAAAAAAAGAACAAAAGAGATAATGCCACAAGAGTAGAGTGATTTTTATACACCACCACTACCCTCTGGAAGAAAGAAATTCTAAATAAACAAAGAAAAAGCAGAGAGGGATGTCACAGTTTCTCAGCTACATTAGGTAACTCTTTGATTTTTTTATAAGCAAAGAAAATACCTCATCACTAAGTACTTATGTAGCTGTAAAAAAAATAATCTAGATGGACTCACTTATTTTATCAAAGTTTCTCAATGCATCTACAGACTTCATGACTTTTAAGCATTGAGTACTTAATGTTTTCAAGTATTTAAGGTTAGTGCTAAAGTACAGAACTTATTTGAGTGAGAGAAGCTAATTTGAGAGGTCCTGCCTGGTTCCTGCTGTGAAACCACTGTTATTGTGTATTTAGAATCCAAACAGCTCTCTCACTGTTCTCTCTAGGTGGGGTCCTGACTGGGGGGCACTGGCTCACAGTGGGCTCTGGTATGGATGCATGATGTAAGTATGGAATGTAGATGATGTAATGAAGCCAAAAGGAACATCTGGCTTTGCCTAACTTTGGTCAATATTGATGGAAGCTTTTTGTAAGCCTAATACTTCTAATAAGTTTTAACTATAGTGATATAATCACAAACAAGTTTTGTATGGAAATCAGAAAAACCCCTTTGTCTAACCACTCAACCAGTGTTCAATATCCTGTCACAACACCCATAGCTTAACATTCTGCTCAGTATGTGCTGGTCATGTACCACTGAAAATGTGGGAGGGGAGTTAGAAATGTTGAATCTAATTATATGTGAGGGTCAAGCTGTCATAGGTATTGGTATCAGTAATAGAGAAAAAGGGCTTTATTTTCCTGCATGACATGCATGCTTCCTCTAAATAATCCACAACTTCCTCCTCCAGGCAACCTACCTGCCCCCTGGCACAACTCCACAGTCCTGACCCTCACAGTCACCATGTATGCTCTCTAGAGAGAACAACTGCTTGCCGTGTAGCTTAGGGAGCCATAGCTCTACCTTTTATTCTCTTAAGGGTAATACCACAAGAAGAAATAATTTCCAAGCCTTTGTGTGACTCCTTCCCTCTGTCTGGAGAACCATTACTTGTTTGGCAGATATCTACTCATCACGCGTCACCTTCCCCACAGAGTCCTGGGTATCTCTGTGTTCTAACACTTATGTCACTGACATAAGAAGAGTTCAATGTCTGTTTATTCTAATAGAGAATGAATCTCTCAGCAGAGAGAGAAAGACCTGGTGTTACTCATCATTCCGTCCCTAGAACCTAGTATGGATCTCTGAATAGGTGCCTATTAAATGCATGTTGAATTAATTTTACATTTTGATTTTAAAATGGAAATATACATATGGTGTCTCAATGGGTTTTGTATGTAAACAGGGTTCAACTTAATTCTCTGCCATTCTTTGGCACTTTGCCTTATCTGTTGAACACACTTTGGGGAATTTTTATGGCACTTAATGCTGGAAAAGCATCTGGCACAAACACAAACTATTATTTTTTTCTCAGGGAGAAAGCTTATCATCAGCCACAAATTGTGCTATTTACAGGAACTCTCTTTGCATGGAATATAGCAAAGGAATAAATGGAGATTGTTTTACATTTTAAACATTTTGATAAATAACTAATAATTCTTTTTTAATCCAGGAAATGTAATGAATTATTCCAGTGTTGAGTCTGCAATTTAAGATTTCTCTGAAAGACTAAATTCTTATATAAGGATTTTCAGTACTTGGAGAATGCTATTTCTTTGTTAACATTCTTTAAACTTTCAAAATGGAATACTTTATGATTTAAAACAATACAGGGAAGTTAATTATGACATTGTTAACCCAATTTCCTCCCTGAAAAACCCACATAATAATATATACCTTGTATCCGCTGAAAAAAAAGAGCACCTTCCATTGGGGAAAAATGATTAAATTCTCTAGTTTTCCATTAACCGAGGAAGGGCTTCCTTCTATTATTTTGTAGCATTTCTAATCTCTAATTCTTAAAATTTGTGAATTGTTCTGATTGCAACTTTAATGAACTTGTCCCAAAGATGACCTCTAAGATATGCAGTTGTTAATTAGATTCATTGGGTTCACAAATAACTATCTATATTTGAGATAGATGTTTTGTCAGTGTTAAGCACCATAACAGTTTTCTGAAGTACTTTGACTATACCGGGAAAAGATGAAGAATGAGATGACAAATAAGCTCAAGAACCCAGACCCTTATAGGCATAATCAACCTATATTCCAGCTGCTGCCCATTCATTCACAAAGGACTCACAGAACTGTAGCCAGACATTATTGTAGTAATGGGAATAGAGCAGAGACAAGTCAGACTGATAAATCACATTTACACATCTTCTCTATAAAAAAATACCTCAGGCAAAGTAAAGAGATTTGGAAAAAAAAATGAAAAATCCTTGCAAATCCTACTGCAAAGAGGTTAAATTTCACATTACATAAAGAATGTCTAGAAAATCAGGAGAAAAAAACACACCAATGATTAGAAAAATTGGCAAAGCCTTCACGCAATTCAATGAGATAAATGATCTCAAAGTACCTAAGGTTTCTTGGGATGGAACGGGGGCTCAACAATGAAAATAAATGGCCTACCTCTTTGGTCAAAATAAAAGAAAGCTAGAGTTCATCTATATAAATCAATTTAGTGCCTAGGTCAGAACTCCAGAAATTTAGAAGAAAAATTGTGAATAGATTGTCATTTGGTGGAAATTGTGGGTTTAGGAG
>RCUC01089943.1:0-12151 GCA_003697995.1 Taxidea taxus jeffersonii | reverse complement strand
TTCTGAACTTCTGACCTTTCTGGTCACCAAATTTGTGGAGGTTTTTCCCCACAAGAAGCTATTCTCTATGACACCATCTCGGTGTCCTACGATTTCACTCAATTCTGACACTGTCTACCTGGAGATCCTATCAGATTCCATAGCTTAAGTGCTCATATCACAAGACTGACCCACCCCCTCACTTGAGATGCCAATCAAAAGTAGTAGGTCCGGGGCGCCTGGGTGGCTCAGTGGGTTAAAGCCTATGCCTTCAGCTCAGGGTCCTGAGATCAAGCCCCACATCGGGCTCTCTGCTCAGCAGGGAGCCTGCTTCCTCCTCTCTCTCTGCCTGCCTCTCTGGCTACTTGTGATCTCTGTCTGTCAAATAAATAAAATCTTAAAAAAAAAAAAAAAGGTAGTAGGTCCCTTGTTACTTACAACTTCTGTTTCATTTGGCTACAAATGAAGGTTCCAATGACCTCCTCCTTGGGTTCAATTTAATTTGCTAGAATGGCTCACAGAACTAAGGGCAACACTTGCTTATATTTACCAGTTCATTAAAGTCTATAATAAAGGATACAAATGAACATCCAGATGAAGAGGTGCATGGGGTGGGGTCTGGGAGTATCTCAGGCCCAGGAGCTTCTATTCCTGTAGAGATGGAGTGCACCACCCTCCCAGTGTGGATGTGTATCCCAGTCTGGAAGCTTGTTGAACCCCCTACTATTGGGATTTATGGAGGCTTCCCTTGAAGACATGATCAGTTATTAACTCCATTTTCAGCCCTTCTTTCCTGTCTGGTAGTTGAGGGGTGGGGCTAAAAATTCCAACCTTCTAATCAGGGCTTGATCTTTCTGGTGATCAGTCCCCAACCTGGAGCCATCCAGGAACCCACCCAGAGTGGCCTCAATAGAATAAGAGATGTTCTTACTGCTCTTTTCACTTGGGAAATCACAAGGGTTTTAGGAGCTCTGTGCCAGGAACACAAATGTGTTCTTATGCCAGGGGCAGAGACCAGTGTACATATATTTTTTCTATTATCTCATATCCTTGTATAATTACTATTTTTTTGGAGTAGTCTCCCTCCCAGGGTGGCCCAATATAGGGCCTGAACTCAAAACCCTGGGATCGAGACTGGAGCTGAGATCAATAGTCAGATGCTTAACCATCTGAGCCACCCATGTGCCCCTTTCTTTGTAGAATTATTAACAGCACCACCTTTCTCACTCAAAAGAGGTCCTTGGTTGGATGATGAATTATATTGCCACCAAATGTTCACATATATTTTGCCAATTAGATCACTACGTAAAGTGTAGCCTCTTCAACTTAGTATAGGCTATATTATTTTTAAGTGGGTAGGGAGGGGGAAATATTACCTAAAAAGGAAAAAAAGTTTTGGGGTGAGGTGAAAAAATCCTAGATTTCAGAATGGTGTGCAAGCCTTAATGGAGAAAGGTAGGGGAGAAATCTGGAGACAAATTACACAGCATCCTTAGGGTGATGATAACAAAAGTTTGAAAAACCCTGGAGTCCTCCTGTTGATTTGTATGAGCTACTTTTGAATGCCATCAAATGTCTATGAATTGCATAATCTTTCAACTCTGGTTCATTCTGTAGCCTATGTCACTAAAAGGTCAGTTCTCAGGGAGGGCTAAGCCTTGGCTTCATATTATCAACAGAAGAAAAAAAACATAGAATTCTTTTAGCACTATTGTACATTTAGCGCATTTCACAAATTCTGTTTTATAGCCGCACAACAGTACTATGAGGGGAATCATTAGTGTCCCCTGTGTTTAGCTGAGAAGAGTGTGGCTTAGATAAAATAATTTGCCCAGGGGTTCATGAGTAATAATAGCAGTGCTCTTACTTCATGTATTCCAGTTGGTACCTATTCATTATGATCATTTAAATGAAATTTTCTCAGACATTTTTAGGTTATATTGAGTTCTTCCCTCTCTTTCTCTATCCATCCCTCTTCCGTCCCTCTTCCCCTCCCTTTCATCCCTCTCCCTTTTTACAATCTCATTGAGGTATAATGAAAATAAAGAGTGTGCAACGTGTTGGGTTTTAATAAATAAAACTCCAATAAATTAATAAACAATTAATAATTAATAAATAAACACCAATGCAATCATCACCACAAATAACATTTTCAGAGCTCCCCCAAATGTCCTTATGCCATTTCGTAATTCAGCACTTTCTTACCTCTGTCTCTTGGTCATCACTGACCTTTTTATTATTATGAAGCTATTCATAATAGCAAAATATTTCATTTTAAAGATTATATGAATTGTGAATTATATGAATGATATGAATACACTCAAAAAGGAGTAAGTATTCCTTTTTTGCTTTTGTTGTTTAATAATTTTTGAGAGTCCTCTGTTTTCTTTATATATCCAAATTTGTTTTTATTGCTGATTATTTTCCACCATATGGATATACTTCAATTGGTTTATTTTAGTTTTGGGGTACAAATAAAGCTCTAAGCATTTGTACATAAGTGTTTTGTAAACAAAAGCTTTCATTTTTCTTGGGTAGATATTTGAGAGCAGAATGTCTGGATTATAGGATAGGTGTATGTATAACTTTCAAAGAATCCACCAAACTATTTTTCAAGGTGGGTAAACATTTTACTTTCTCACTAGCAATATTTAAGAGTTCCAGTGTGTCCTGTCCCTGTCAACACTTGATGTTCTCAGTCTTTATCATGTTGGTCTAACAGGTATGTAGTAGAATCTCATTTTGTTTCAAGTCTCATTTTTTTGATGACTAAAGATGTTGAACACCTTTTCATGTGTTCAGGCATTTGTGTTTCTCTTTTTTTGGTTAATATCTGATCAAATTATCTGCCTTTTTTAAAGTTAGATTATTGGCTTGAATTAAAAGGATTTTCAATGTAATATGTAATATATGTGTGCCAAATGTTTTCTCCCAGTCTTTTCATTTTTTTTTTAATAGTGTCTTTCAAACAGCAAACATTTTCCATTTTGACTTTGATCCCCATCAAGCTTTTCTTTTGTGGTTCCTAGTTTTTGTGTTTTAAGAAAAATTTTTCTACCACAAGGCCAAAAAATTGTTTCCCTAATGTTTTCTTCTGGTAGTTTTAGAGTTTTAGGTTTTACAGTTAGGCCTATGATCCATTTCAAATTAATCTCTGTGTATCATGTGGTATAACAGTCATTTTTTTTCCACATGGATATACAATTGATTCAGCACCAGCTATTAAAAACACTTTGCTTTTTCCCACTGAACTGTTTGTGCAATTTATAAAAAAGCATGTTGACATATATTGACCATATATATTTGGGTTATATCTGTACTATCTATTGTTCTGTTGATCTACATGCCTATCTTTTTACCAAAATCAAACTGTCTTGATTATTTATTCTAGCTTTATAGGGTGTTAAAGTTGGGTGGAACAAGATCTACAATTTTGTTTTTTTGTTCTTTTCTAATTACTTTGGTAAGGACCCTTCATGCATGGTTGGTGGGAATGCAAGCTGGTACAGCCACGGTGGAAAACAATATGGATGTTCCTCAAAAGATTAAAAGTAGAATTACCCTATGATCCAGTAATTCAGTAATTGTACTAGTGGGCATTTATCCAAAGAAAAAGAAAACATTTAAATGCTTATTTGAAGAGATATCTGTACTCCTATATTTATTGCAGCATTATTGACAATAGCCAAATGGTGGGAGCAGCCCAAGTGTTCATCAGTAGATGAAGGGATAAAGAAGATGTGTGTGTGTGTGTGTGTGTGTGTGTGTGTATAATAAAAAAATTACTCAACCATAAAAAAGGATGAAACCTTGCCATTTGCAACAACATGGATGGATCTAGAGAATATAATGCTAAGTGAAAAAAGTCAGAGAAAGATAAATGCCATGATTTCACTCTTGTAGAATTTAAGGAACAAACAACCAAACAACCACAACAAAAAGAGAAAAACCAAGAAACACACTCTTAACTATAGAGAACAAACTGCTGATTACCAGAGGGGAGGTGGCTAGGGATGGGAGAGATGGATGTTGGGGATTCAGAGCACACTTACCATAATGAGCCCTGGGTGCCCTATAGAAGTGTTCAATTGCTATATTGTACACCTGAAATTAATATAACACTGTACATATTCTATACTAGAATTAATTTTGTTTAAAATCCTCTGCTTGTTTTATTTCTTCTTTTGCATTTTCATATAAATATTAAGCTTATCCATTTCTACAAAAATGGTCACTGGGATTTGCACTGGAAAGTTCTGGGCTTTAGCAACCATATAAATTGCCCAGAGGTTAAAAAAAAAAGTTTCTTAATAACCTAGTCATTATAATATGAACTCCAACATGGCTTTGAAAGCCTCGGGCAAGCACTAGCCCTAACAGGTAGAGAAAAACAAGCTTTCACTGTTACTCTTCAGCTGCAAACTCAGTGAAGCACAATTCCTGTTCAACCATAGCTCATTTATCAAGAAGACTTTATTATGTCCAAACACAAGGCTCTTTTGCCCTGGATTGTGTCTCAAATAAACAAAAGCCTTAATCAGATTACACCATTTCCAATTGTTTCAAAGTCTTTGAATTTCCATGGTCAGTGTTTCCAAAGCCATCAAGTAAGATGACAAATTCTTGGAAATTGCTTAGGGATCATCTGGGGGCATTGTCCTGGACATGCCCTTTGGAGTGATGCCTGCCTTCACCATTAGAGAACTCTCACATCCAAGTTCTTTTCAATTCCTTGTCTTCATTGGATGTGCATGCTTAATGAAAAAAAATGCTTCATTTGCTGCATTATTCCTGCCATACTTATGGCTCCTGGAAAGTAATTTATTTAGTCACTGTGTTGTTTCTGAGTATTATAGTCTTCTTTACTCACTTTTAATGTGTAAAGTGCTTTAAAAACATGGCAACCATCAAAGGAAAAGATGCAGCACAGCTTCTCATTCTCCAGCATTGCCACAGGGCTCAATAATCTATAGATCATGTAATAATTTCATTTAGCAGCACAATAAAAGTCAAATTAGTTTCCATGAGACAGTTATGTATGATAATCTGGATTACTGTGGCCTCCTACCGACTGTATTAGCATCATAATGTTATTTCTGCTTCTGGGATTCTGGTGGAATTTTTTCCTTCAGTTTATATTTATTGAATAATTATGAAAACTGAGTTCTTCAAGTCTTGAAGAAATGGATTTATACAAAAAAAATTAATGTGCAGTGATAACGATCTTAACTTTCAATGTATCATTTCTTTCCTTTAAAGAAGTTACTTTAACTGTAGGGCTTTCAAAGTAGTTGAAATGTGCTTTGAAGCTGGGAATTAGAAGTATTCATGGAAATTGATTTGCCTTTTTGTACCACGTAGTGCTAGACTACTAGGGAAAAGTTGTGGTAAAGAAGGCAGTAAGGTGTTTTGAAGGTTGACACTGGGCTGAAATGAGTGACCGAAAGAAAAAAAAAGAAAATAGTGGAGAAAAACTATATTGCCAAAACAGATCACAGAACCTTAGTGGGATGATCAGAGAAATTGGAAAAGTGGAGGTTTCGGAGAATGAATGGGGTTTAACACACAATAAAACTAGGTGAGGGGACACCTGGGTGGCTCAGTTGGTTAAGCAGCTGCCTTCGGCACAGGTCATGATCCCAGCATCCTGGGATCGAGTCCCACATCGGGCTCCTTGCTGGGCAGGGAGCCTGCTTCTCCCTCTGCCTCTATCTGCCTGTGCTTGCTCTCTCTCTCTCTCTAACTAATAAATAAAATCTTTAAAAAAAAAAACTAGGTGAGTTGAAAGGCTTACAGCAGGAATACATGGGGGAAAAAACAACACAAAAAACAAACTAGGAGAAAGGAAAATTGTAGCTATTGGGCTGATACTTTTGAATTTATAGTTTTTAAAAGAGTTCAGGTAGTAGCAGGTCCCAGCTATTTCCACGGGAGCAAGTAACCAAAGTGTGGTAGATGAAAATCTCACTGGAGATGAGACAACTGATAGACCAGGTAGCAAAATGATGTTGAAGTCACCTGGGTGGTTTTAGGATTTGGAATAGGTGGAGGGTTGCTGTTAATTAATAAAATATTAAATAATGGGCCCGAATGGCTGGTAGGTTGGCATAGCTACACAAGGATAGGGTGGTATTATCTAATAGCACAGACACTGAACTACCAAGCTTTCAACATAGCAGGAAAGTCATGTGTATTAGAGCCTTACCTCCAACAAATGTGACTAATGCTCCAGCAATGATCAAAAGCACAGAGGTTCTCATAACAGAACAGAGAATGCAAACTCTATTAGGAAGTGGATCCAAAGAGACCCTCCAAAGGGACATGAAATTTAGTAGCTAGTACTAATTTGAGCTGCTGTTGTTAGCATATTAGGATTCAAATGCCAAATGAGCTCAGTATGTCTCTGGCTGACCCATTCTCCCACCTTCTGAAACAAGCATTTCACACTTTCTTCACCTTAGAATTCCAAAACACCTTTGTGTATGGTGTAAGAGAGTGGTCAAGTTTCATTCTTATATACATAGCTGTCCAATTTTTCCGGCACCATCTATTGAAGAGACTTTTTTCCAGTGGATATTTTTTTCCTGCTTTGTCAAAAATTAGTTAACCATAGAGTTGCAGGTCCATATCTGGGCTTCCTATTCTGTTCCACTGGCCTATGTGTCTGTTTTTGTGCCAGTACCATACTATCTTGGTGATCACAACTTTGTAATAGAGGTTGAAATCATGTAACATGATGCCCCCAGCTTTATTTTTCTTTTTCAACATTTCCTTGGTGATTCAGGTTCTTTTCTGGTTCCATACAAATTTTAAGATTGTTTTTTTCGGGCACTTTGAAAAATGTCATTGGTATTTTGATTGGGATGGCATTAAATGTATAGATTGCTCTGGACAGCATAGACATTTTAACAATGTTTATTCTTCTGATACATGAGCATGGAATGTTTTTCCATCTCTTTCTGTCTTCCTCAATTTCTTTCAGAAGTGTTCTGTAGTTTCCAAAGTATATATCCTTTACCTCTTTGGTTAAGTTTATTCCAAGGTATCTTTAGGCTTTTGGTGCTATTGTAAATGAAATCAATTACCTAATTTCTCTTTCTTCAGTTACATTGTTAGTGTATACTACTCTCTGTGCATTGATTTTGTATCCTGCCACATCACTGAATTGCTGTGTGAGTTCTAATAATTTAGGGGAGGAGTCTTTGGGTTTTCCACATAAAGTATCATGTCATCTTCAAAGGGAGAGAATTTAACTTCTTTGGCAATTTGAATACCTTTTCTTTTTGTTGTTGGATTACTGTTGCTAGGACTTCCAGTACTATGTTGAGCAATAGTGGTAAGAGTGGGCATCCTCATCATGTTCCTGATCTTAAGGAAAATGCTCTCAGCTTTTCCCATTGAGAAATGAATGAAAGACCTCAATGTGAGACGGGGACCCATCAAATCCTAGAGAAGAAAGTAGGCAGTAACCTCTTTGACATAGGGCATAGCAACTTCTTTCAAAACATATCCAAAGGCAAAGGATACAAAAGTGAAAATGAACTTTTGGGACTTCGAGATAAAAAGCTTCTGCACAGCGAAGGAAACAGACACAAAACAAAGAGACAACCCACGGAATGGGAAACGATATTTGCAAATGACACTACAGATAAAGGGCTGGTATCCAAGATCTATAAAGGACTCCTCAAACTCAACACCCAAAAATAATCAAGTCAAAAAATGGGCAGAAGACATGAGCAGACACTTCTCCAAAGAAGACCTACAAATGGCTAACAGACACATGAAAAAATGTTCATTATTAGCCATCAGGAAGATTAAAATCAAAACCACATTGAGATACCACCTTATACCAGTTAGAATGGCCAAAATCAACAAGACAGTAAACAGCAAGTGTTGAAGAGGTTGTGGAGAAAGGGGAACCTCTTATACTGTTGGTGGGAATGCAAATTGGTGCAGCCACTTTGGAAAACACTGTGGAGATTCCTTAAGAAATTAAAAATAGAGCTACCCTATGACCCAGCAATTGCACTACTGGATTTTTATCCTAAAGATACAGATGTGAGAAGAAGGGCCATCTGTACCCCAATATTCATAGCAGCAATGTCCACAATAGCCAAATTGTGGAAGGAACTGAGATGCCCTTCAGCAGACAAATGGATAAAGAAGACGAGGTCCATATATACAGTGGAATATTACTCAGCCATCAGAAAAATTAATACCCAACATTTACATCAACATGAATGGAACTGGAGGAGATTATGCTAAGTGAAATCAGTCAAACAGAGAAAGACAATTATCATATGGTTTCACTTAATTGTGGAACATAAGGAATAACATGGTAACATGGAGGACATTAGGAGAAGGAAAGGAAAAATGAAGGAGAAGAAATTAGAGGGGGAGATGAACCATGAGAGACTATGGACTCTGGGAATCAAACTGAGGGTGTTGCGGGGGGTGGGGGGGGATGTGTGATCCCGGTGATGGGTATTAAGGAGGGCACATATTGCATGGAGCACTGGGTGTTATATACAGTGAATCATGGAACACTACATCAAAAACTAATGAAGTGCTCTTAAAAAACAAAACAAAACAAAACTAACACACCCCTTCTTCTCCTCACTGTGAGTTGATCATTGTTTCCAGTTTCCAGTAGAAGCAAACCAACAAAAGCTCTCGTCTTTACAATAACAAATATCAAATTGCCTCTATATGCACCTATTTTCTCCCACATTTTCTGATAACATAGATACTATGCCTCTTCTTGTCTAAGATCAGACAGTTCATCCACCTGTTCTTTGGATTCTACCTGATGAACAGGTAGAATCCAATGATTCTGAAAACTGAATATTGACAGCTTCTCATTATATATATTTAATTGCTTCCTTGACTCCATCCTTTCCTCTGATACTTAAACATGCTAAAGTAGGTCCCTTATTAATAAAAACTTTCCCCTATAATGAGCACTGTGAATTGTATAAGCCTGATGAATCACAGACCTGTAGCCCTGAATCAAATACATTATATGTTAATCAAAACCACCACCAACAAAACAATAAAACACCCTATACAGGAAAACAAAACAAAACTAAAAACTCTTCCCAGACTCCTAAGCCCTCAAACCTCAACCCCTTTTGTGCTGACAAATATTTAATTTCCATTCCCAATCTATTACTCAGGTAAAACTCTAAAATCTAGTCTTTCTGAACCACTACACTGAAAAAGCAAATACTGAAATCCTCAATAAATGCCATATTACTTGGGTTCTCAGTAGGATTTAACAGAGCTCTCCACTGCCTCCTTCTTGAAACATCCTCCCATTGGCCTCTGAAACTCCTTGTCTTGGTTTTCTTTCTGACTCTTTGGTCACTCTCTCTAAGCTGCCTTGAAAATTTGCCTTCCTCAACATGGCATCTGTTTTCTTACATTTTGGGCTCTCACCTTCCTTTATAATATCACTGATGGATTTTATCTTACCCCATGCTCTCAAGTGGCATTAATATGTCCATGACCTTCATTCCAGGCTTCTCTCTGAGCTCCAGACCCATGTATAAATCTGCCTACCCAGTACCTCTATCAGGATAACTCAAATATGCTTTAATTCCAACATCACCAAAACTTTCATGATTCATCATCCATCTATAGAGGCAAACATCTGGTTTTCCTTCAGTGCCTTTATCTGAGAACAATAGCATCCTCATTCATCCAGTTACATAAATTAGAGTGTTTGGGACAATCTTGACTCTCTTCATCAACCTATATATCTCCTTGAGTGGCATTCGAAGTCTTTTTGCTATTTGTATCTTTGAAATTCCATCCCTTCTTTCCATTGTCATGGTTACTAGGCTACCCAAGGTGCATCTTCTCTTACCTGGTACCTTATAATAGCTTATTATTAGGTCCTCCAAATCTAGAACTTATTTTCTGAAATGAAGCTAAGTTGATTATCTCAAAATGGAAAATAGGATTGTGTTTCCCAATCCCATCCCTGTCAAAAACCCTTTATTTTTTTCCCATTGCACTGAGGACAAGGAAAACAAATGTCCTTCTGGGATTATGTGGTGAAGCTCTTGACCAGCTCTGAAGCCTCATTCTCTGGAATCTTGTCACACTGGTCCTCCTAAAATTCCTCCAATGCATGTTCCCTTCTTTAACGGGAACTTGAAACATGCAGTTTCCTATGTCTGCATGCCCTTCCTTCCTTGGTTGTGAATAAATTCATAATCACTCTGATGTCTGCTTAGCCACCACTATCTGAGAAAAGCTTTCCCAATCACCAGGCTGGACAAGATTCCTTTCTTTGTAAGCACTTATCTCATTTTTTACTCATACACAGTGGTATTAGTTACTTTGATCTGTTCCTAACGCCTCTGCACGCCACACAAAACCAGGAGCTCCGTGAAACTTGGGCAGTTTACTACTGGCCTTTAGTCCTGAATACATATTTTGCTGTTGTTGTTGAAGAGATAGCAGTATGAATGAGTAGATGGATCAATAGGAAAATTTAGGAATCATAAAAGCATGTTCAAAACATGAACAATAAACCAGGAGACAGCACTTTTTCTATTATTTCTAATGCTCTTATATTTTGATCAAGAAACATTTGTTATTGTCTTCTAATCTCTTGAATTTTTCCTAGTTGAAAAAATTTTGTTTTTGATGGTCATTTTATTTGAGTCTGTCTTCTTTTTTTTTTTGCCTTAATCCTTGGGCTTTTTATATTCTAATATTCAGAATAATCTATCTCCCAAACCACCTACTTTTCAATTCAAAACACAATATTCCACAATCAGGAAAGAAACCTTATTATTTAGTCTAATGAGAGTAGTTTCCTTTTATTCAAAGGTTTGATATTCAATAATGGTCATGTTCTGAAAAAGGGAATTACAATAATTTGTTTTAATTCATCTCAATAAATATCCCATACCTACCATGTGTCACAGTTTGGTTATGAGAATAAGGAAATGAATAGGACAGATACCTTTTCTACTGGTATGAAGTTGTTAACATAAAACCTGGTAGTCTGGAGATAACAGTAGTATTGGGAGTCATGATAATCCTTTTATTGTAACACTTAATTACTTTGTTGTTTAAGTTCCCCAGGCTTTCTAAATGCTTCACTGAATAAATAATATTGACCATGAATGGCCCCTTGACAGGACAATCCACACTCCTAATAGTGATTTTAATAAATTTGGGAGTCCTCAACCAAAATGGACAAATAATTATACATGACCAGAGGAAGATGAATATGAATTTTAATTAATGAACATTTCTAATAGTCATTCACTCTTCTTGACAAGTCTTGAGCTTAAATCCTGTATCATAGCCACAAAAATTTTTTAAAATATAAAGAAACCCAAAAGGGAAATAGAAAATATGTATAATATCCATAATACCCAAGGCATAAAACAGAGTCTATTTGTTTAAGCAAATTAAATTTTGGCAGGAGCAAGACATTGAAGAACAAGTGGTTTAAAAATATCAATATCAGAAAACTTGAAAGAAATACATTACCTGCTCAGTATCTTTCTCCTAGCATTTACTTCCTAAGCACTATATTTCTTAAAGCAATAGTTCCCATTTCTCCAGTTTTTACCCATTATTATTTTTAACATTGAGACCTTGGGTGGGGGGTATACTAGACAGATAGTGAGCTAAGAACTTTTTATAAATCCTCTCATTTAACTCTATGGCACACTTATGAGCAAGGCACTGTTATTATCCCATTTTACTAATGAAGGATAGGGAGGTGCAGATAAATTAAATGACCTAAAGATCACACCGCTGGTATGTGATAGAATCAGGATTGAGAACCATGCTGTCTGACTCCAGTGCCATTACTCTGGTATACTCTCTTCCAAAAAATTTTTCTTTAAAATGAGTTAAAATTCAAATAAATGAATAAAACACAGATTTTAGGAGGGAGGCACATCGCTTAAAAATCTAGTAAATTTCAAACTCTAAAATGTTGGAAGATCACCCCTTTCTCTTTCTCCATTGAAAAGAAAACAGTCATCCTGGTTCAGTAAGAATGAACAGTCTCTGTTTCCAATGGCTCCGAAGCCTCCAAGGGGGTTGAGTGATTTTCTTACTTTTTCCTTTTCCAAAGCTCTAACTGAATTTGTGAGGATACTAAATCAAACTGAGTCTTCCCTGTTATTGGGGGGGGGGG
>RCUC01089938.1:0-22869 GCA_003697995.1 Taxidea taxus jeffersonii | reverse complement strand
CCCCCCAAAGGCTTAAGAAAGCATCCTACTTTCTCTCTTCCAGCTTCTGGTGGTTCCCAGCAATCCTTGGCTTGTAGGTTCATCGTTCCGATCTCTGTCTTGATGGTCACGTGGCAGCCTTCCTCTGCTACTCACTCTCTCTCAAGACACCAGCTGTACTGGATTAGGAGCCGACAATTCCAGTATGACTTCATCTCAACTAATTACATGAGCAACAACCTTATTTCCAAATAAGATCACATTCTTAAGTATCCAGGGTTAGGACCTGGATATATTTTCGGGGATGTGATTCAACCAAACCCACCCTTCTGAATAGGGTGGATTGCCACCCTTGGGAAGGATCCTTTTATAGAGCAGGAACCAGAGTTAGAGTAGCCAGAGATCCCAAGAGAGAGAAATTATTGCTCGTCAGAGTTAAAGAAAGGCAAAAGGAAACTGGGACAGTATAGTCAGTGAATGACAAATGTAGTCATGGATTCTTGTTTCTTCTCTAGACATGAAGGGCTTGAAAACTCTGTGCTGGCTTTCCAACTGTTTTGTTCATTAAAATGCTAATTCCTTCTGAGCTGGGAAGTCTGCCTAAGCAAGTAGACTAAAAAAGAAATGAAAGCCGTCGACACTGGACGTGCCCTTGGTTCACAGTCTTCACGGAAAGAGCTGTCTGCAGACTCTGAAGCCAGATCTGGGAAGTATAATGCAAATCTTGTTATTAAAGGGGTTTCTCAACATTAATGCTGGGATTGCCCAGACTCAGGATGATATATAATGTAATGTATTTGCTATATGCTGGTGTCCAGCATTATCTACCACAGGCGACCAAACACATCTCTCCCCGTGAAAGAACTTTGGATCCGGACTTAAATCATACAGAGTCTTTGGAGCCAATAGTGGCTTTCTAATATGTGACCTTTGGTGGAAGTCAATTACTCAAGACGGAAAGCAGCTGAGATGTTAGTGGAACTATGCTTACACCTGTAACATGAATCTAGGTTTGTTCTGTCTCTTGACAGACGTGTGATCTTAGACAAGTCATTCAAACTCACTGAGCCACAGCTTTTTCATCTGTAAGATGGTCCCAATGGTATCTACTTCAGAGTACTGTTGAGTTGATTAAATAACAGGCAATCAGTCACCCAGTTAAATGCCTGGCACCTAGTAGATGCTCAAAAATGTTTGCTACTGACTGTTGCTCATTTCATAGCTAACACATTCTCCAGGGGGCCAAGTAACCTGGCAAAGGAATCAAGGTGTGAAACCAAGTCTCTGAGTTTCAAGTCCCACGCTCTCTCTGCTGCCACATCTGCTGGGAGAGCCCTGACATACGTGCGATCATTGTTCATACAGCCCAGTTTCTCTTCCTTTACTGCAAGAATTCTCAAATTGCTGTAAGTATTCAGGGAAAAAGAGTCACCATCTGTGTATTTATTACTCTTCTCTGGTTTGAGGGTGATTGCTATTTCTGGTCTTGCGGAAGTACAGATTTCCATACCTTCCAATGCTCTGGAATAGTTTTAATTTCATCATGGCAAAATGCACCTAAAATTTACCATTAGTGTAATTTAGCACATCCACAATGTAATGCAACCATTGCCTCTGTCTAGTTACAGAACGTTTCCTGGAATTTCTATTCCACAAGACCTCTCTCCTCTTTGGAGGTTAATAAGTTTAAATCAAACGTGTTACTGTGTCAGTTGACTCTCATTTCTATTGGTCTTCTGTCTGTATTTCTGGAGAGATGTACTAGTCTCCAATCATGCTCATGCAACTTTCCCATCATTACCCTATTCTTTTCCTATTCTGGCTTTCTAGATTTCACAGTAGTGCTGGCATATCTACAAAGTTGTGTGACCATTATCATTCCTCTGGATTTAGCTTTGAAAAGTATCTCTTCGTCTCTTCAAAATTTTCTAAAAATTTGAAGCCCAGTCTATTAGCTTTCTTAACCCAGTCTGAGAGTCTCAATCTGCTATTAGGTGAATTTAATCCATTTATGTTTATTGTGATGAGGGATACGTTTGAATGTGTTTCTGCCATCTACTTCATTTACCAAGCTTCTTCTCTCTCCCTTCCCCAGCTTTTTCTTCCCTTATACCACATACACTGGTGGTTTATTTATTTATTTATTTATTTATTTATTGGTGCTGCTTTCCCTTTACTGTTTAGATGTTGGACATCCCGAGATTACTGGTGTTTTAACATGTATTTAAATATTCCTTTTCTGCTAACATGTCAATCACTCCTACCCCATTAAATCCAGAATTTTAGTTCAATTTCACTCCTTGTCAGTTCCTCCATCACTGGCCACTCCTACCCCCAGCTCTCCTGTTGGAAGCACCTAAGACAGAAAAGAATCTATCAATGGGCACAGGCATTACCATTTGCTAGACCCCTATGCCACAGTCTGCTCCACACTCTGCCCTAGCAATGGCTACCTGCTTAGCCCAGGCTGGTGGCATCTCTAAGTGTTGCAGAAGAGCCAGAAGGAACTGGGTAACCCAGCTGCTCCACACTATCATCACCCTGACAATTGCTCCAGGACCCCTTTCCAGCTTCCTTAGCCACTGTGAAGCACACAGCACAGTGACCCAGCTGTCTGCGCAGGTTTCTCTGCATGGTCTGAGCTGTGCTTTGCTTCATTCCTGTTCTGTACACCTAATTTTGTCTGCTTTTCTCTTTCAGGGATTCCTCCACATGTTAATATATGTTTATTTTTATGGATTTATCATTTCCTTTCCAAAATTGTCTTTTCTGAGGTTTTAAGCAGGGAGCCCCTGGAGATCACTGACCACACTATTTCCCCTCAAAATAATGCAATTAATACTCATCAAAGAAACCGTAAGTGCACTCTATATTTTATTTATTAAGGCTGGAACAAAGAGGAATGTTTGGGGCTTTTTTCAAGTTTAAATTAACTAATAAAATGGAAAGAATAGCACAAAGCTGCTATTTACAAAAAACAAATATAACTAAAGAAGGTAAGTTTTTATTCCAAGATAGGAATAATGGCATATACAAAGTGATCATTTTATAAACATTGAACTAATCTTTTATACTCATGGGCCTTTTTCTTGGGGGGGAGGAGATTAACTCTTTGGCGTCATCTTTTAAAATAATTTCTTCTTGGACTGTTATCCATTAGAGTGCTTGTAAAAGTCTGACATTCTGATGGCTCATTTCTGAGTATCTTTAAATTCTTCCTTGATTTAGAGACACTCTGAAAGCACCATGGTGCCAGGGCAAGACAGACTCTGGTCCGGGATGCAGAAGTCTACTTGTCCATCCCTTTGCTCCTCTCCTGCACTGTGATCTTAGAGAGGTATACCCTGTCTGTATCCAAGCCTTCTCGTCTTCCAAGTGGAGGATAGTTGTCCCCATGTGGGCTGCTGGAAGGACTAAGCAGGACCCAAACTGTAAAAGCACATGGTCCAATGCCTGGCCTGTGGGTGGCGCTCTCACACGCTGGCCTGATACACATCCTATTAGACAAATGGACCCGTGAGCATCATGGAACATTCCTGCTGTCTTCTCTGCTCTGTCCCCTTCCACTCTGATCGGGGCCAAGCACTCATAAGGGAAAACAAGCTATTTAAGGAACCAAAAACTGAGCTTCAGTAAATTACAGTCAAAAGTTTAGTTCTTACCAACTCTTTTCTATGTCACTTTGGTTGTGTTTGTTGTTTCAAAGCAAGAAATTTGGTCCTCTTTCCTTTGTAAGGCGAAGGCCTGTCTCTTCAGGTCAACCTCAGCAACCCTAATTTTCTTTCTGAAACCTGTTGTTTTAAAGAAAGCGTCTTTTCACTTTTGCCCTTTCTAAGAGGTAGGGTACTGACCCTCTACTATTTTATTTTAATAGAATCTTAGGTGCTCTGACATCAAAGTTTACTAGAGTCGATGCCTTTGGGCTAGCTTCTAGAAGAGCAAACTTGTAGGCAATTACATAATTCTTGAGAAATAATGTTAGTTTCTTCCTGTCTCCAGCCTTTGTACTTAAAAGTTCTTCTGGAATATTGCTTTGTAGTAGGGGATAAGGAAACCCACATAGCCCAAATGCTATCCTTCGCCCAAGATACTGGCACCTCTACGAGAAAATAAAAGAGCGATCCTTCAGCACTAAGAGAAAAGTCAAGTTTGTCCATGGAAGCACATGGATGACATGATAGCAGGCAACAGTTCGTTCTTCATGAAACAGGTTTCACCAGAGCCCAGGGCCACGTGGCCTGGCCCGGAACCCAGGAGGCAGGGGTTTGCGCTCCTGCTTGCCGCCAGCTCCTCCTCGTTGCTCTCGCTGAGGCTCCGTGCACCTCCGGGTCCGGGGTCCCCAGCACACAGCACAAGGGGGCGGCACAGCAGTCTCGGGGCCACTCCAGGTCAAGCCCCAGGGATCTCAGATTTCCTTTAGCCTCGAGCACATGAGGTTCTGAAGGCTCCAGTCTTGCAGAGAACCCGCCTCTGTCACCCTCAAATGTGCCGCCCTGTCAGAAAAAAGAGCGGCCGGTCCTCCTTGGCGTTGGCGGTCTGGAATTCATCCCGCAGCCGGAACTGCCATTCGTCTTCCAGCTCGAGGCGGACCACTGTCTGTCTCAGGGAGCTCCGGTCCTGACAGATGACGCACAGGGTGGCACCTGGATGCACGGGCAATGGCGGAGGCGTTGAGGAAAACAGGTGAGTTTATCCAAAGGCAAGCGACTGCCTGCATTCTACTTGCAGTAAGGAAACGGGATGCTATTTGGGAGGGAAGGACCAGACCTCCAGGTGGCCTCCTGCGACTTTTGGAACGCTGCCTAATCTTAGCAGGATGCACAGCGCAACTATTATTTGGCAGGTCTGGCAGGTGAGACAACAGGGGGGCCAGAAGAAAGGTCCAGAGAGAAGTGGGGGGAAGGAAGGGAGGAGAACCAGAAGCAGACACACGGGTGGGTCTAGTCGCAAACCAAGACGGCCCTGGGCTAGGCCACCTCCCGGCGGGGCCCCACCTTCTCATCCCACGCAAGCTGCCTGCACCCAGACCCTGCGCAGCAGCCCTCCCTGCCCAGCCTTGGGGATTCTCCCTCCACCCCGCTCCTGGCACGTCGGCCGACACTCTGGTTTGCTCATTCATCCTGCTGGTCTGCCTCCCTCCGACCCACATGCCCCGTCCTCCTGTTACACAAAATGCTTCCCAAAGGCAGACGGTGTTAGAAACCTCTTACTACTTCCCAAGCCTTATAGAGTGCTGGCGCTCAGGAAACGCCTGCTCCAGAAGGTCGGAGTGAAGACACCCAATGTTATGTGAAGCTCAGCGAGGGATCCCAGCTGGCTGGAAACCCGTTTTTTTAAGCCCTACAGGATGAATGTCTATCACTCTCAGCCCCTCTAGCACGACAACAGCTACAGGAGGAGGAAGGTCAGAGTGAAAGGCAAAAAGCAGGCAGCACCCCCAAGACGAGGAGGAAGAGCTCAGGCACCAGGAGGAGGGAACTGGGTGCTGATGAACTTGGGCTGAAAAGGAACACGGAAGTCGAAACTATCTCTTTGCCTAAGAGAAAGGGTGTGTCTTGACTCTACAGACAGGTACAAGGGAACGAGAGCCACCCTGGGATTGTATCAGCCTCCTTGGACTTTCCCGGATAATTGGGGCAGTCCTAGCTCCTCTCTGAGCCTCAGTGTACCCACTGGCAAATAAGGACAAGGACCAGAAGTCACCTCCTCGGACGCACTGGGTAAGGAAAGGCATTCAAACCAAGATCCAGAGTAAAATGTGTGAACAGTTACCTTTCAGAAAATGAAACTTTTTCAAAAAGCTGGCTCCCACAAAAGAATCACAGAGGTACAGCAGGAGTCCACTAAATGAGAAGTCAGAACAGCTGATGTTTCGAGAGTGGGGCCTGGAGCTCACATAGCACACAGAAATCTGAAACAGAAGAAACCCAAGAGAAACCATCATTTTCCCTGAAATCCTCAGCCACATGATGCTAGGGCTTTCCATCTAACAAATACGAACGGCTTGGTCAAGCTCAAGGCTGGGGCCGGGCAGGGCGGGGTGGGGAGGCAGGGACAATATTTAGTGTCATTTCCAAATCTAAATCCTAAAAATCAATTCCAGGAAATTTCTCCCGACTTATCTACTCATTAATTCATCCAAGTGTCAGAAGCGATCTGGCCTCAGAGTCGGCTTTCTTCCCTAACTTATGGCATCGGGGCAAAGCGTTTAAGCTCTCTCAGCTGCACAGGGAGGCAAACACCTGAGGCAAAGGGGCCGAGGAGCCATTAAAAGTCCGAGTCCTGGACAGCAGCCCCATCGTGGGCTCAGCAGGGCCCCTCCGAAAGTCACCTGAGATCCCAGGTTAAGGTAGCAGTCGACCGAGAGCACCGGGTGGCTGTGGTTCTTCAGGGAGAGCGGGAAGAAGCGGTGACTGTGGTGCTGTAGAAACTTCTCCAGCAGGAGCTGCGCGGGGGCCGCGAGGAACGTGTGTTTGCTGTCGGGGGCGCAGATGTACTGGGCGGGCACGATGGCCACGGGGTTGTCGGACACCTGCGCGGGGAGGCGAGGCGTCAGCCACTCCCAGCCCCCCACCCCCAGCCAGGCTTCTGCGGGGAGTGGCCCCCGCCCAGAAGACTCTGTCACAGGGTAGGGCTGGCAGCAGAAAACCCAACCTTCACCCATAAAATTCTGTTAGGAAAACCTGGGCTTTTCCCCAAGTGAGACGTGTGAAATTAATGAATGAGATCGGGAAGAAGTGTGACACTGAGCATTTCTGAGACGGTCAGAAAACTGGCCGTCTGGGCTAGAAAAATCAGGAGAACCCACGGACCCTGGGGACTCTTCCCCCCCAAATCCAAGAATCTGAACCCCCGGGAAGGGTCAGCCTCCCCTGCCCCCAGATCCTGTCTACCTCCCACCTACCCCCATTGCCCTTCCCGCTGACCCCTGGCCATCCTCTCCCACTACCTCTTACTCCAGAGCCAACACGCTTCCCAGGCTGTAGCCAGAAAGACCGTTGACATAAGTAAGACTGATCAGTTCCTCCACCGGACAGCCCTCAGTGGCTTCTCATTACTCCTAGGGAAAGTCCGGAGTGTTCCCATGGCTGTTAAGGTTCTGCCTGCAACCTGCAGCCCGTCTCTGCCTCTTTCCCCGCCCGTTACACTGCTTTCATACTCACCTGCTCAGCTCCTCTACCCAGATCCTTCCCCAAACCTGGATATGAAGACATTTCTCACCCCCCAGGTCTCCGCTTCAATGTCACCTTCTCAGGGACACTCACACAGACTCCCACTCCCAACCTTTGCACGGTTAGGTCTCCATGACACACATCACCCTCGTGGTGCTTGTCGCAAGGACACTCTGCTACCAGAGGCACATCCACCCAGGCTGCGCGGCTGTACACTCCCGGGCGAAGGGATTGTGCGCTCAGTAAATATTTAATGAGTAAATGAAAATAAGTGGCTTCATTAGATGAAAGATTATCAAATGTTCCTAGCTCTCCTATATATCGTCAACATGCTACTAAACCCAATGGGAAAAAAAGAGGATGCCCAAAATAGGAATGAAGATAAAATACGCAGAGCTAAAAAAATGATACTGAGGGATATAAAGAAAAAATAGTTTTAAAGGCACGTCAGGCTCTGGGAGCCTCAGCGGCTCAGTCAGTTAAGCGTCTGCCTTTGGCTCAGGTCATGATCTCAGGGTCCTGCATCAGGATCCCTGCTCAGCGAAAAGTCTGCTTCTCCCTCTACCTCTCCCCACTTCTCATGATCTCTCTCTCTCAAATAAATAAAATCTTTTTTAAAAAGGCACACTAGGCTCTTCGGTAGCCTTAATGCGATAAAGATCAGAATTTTAAAATTAAACTTATAAATCTAATACAATTTCAGTAAGAAATCTCAGTGGTGGGGAATGGGTAGGACTTAATGATTCTCAAGTTCTTCTGGGAGCAGAGACCTTTTTTTTAAATGCCTTGTTACTTTTTAAGAGAGATGAGGATGGACTTTTCCTTTCAAAGAAGGCTTCACTCCCTGCTGATCAGAAGGGGCAGATGGGTGGGGGCTTGGGACTCGTATCCAAATTCAGACCTGGCTGAGCTCGGGATAAGTAAGCAACCACATAAGGAGTTGGTGGAGACAAGGAAGGCCAGAGGCTGGGAGGAGGCAGGTGGCACTGGGACAGGCTGATGTCCATCATCAGGGCGACATTCACGATAGATGGAAGGGAAAAGCAGAGAATGGGGCTCTGGCCCATGGATCGGAGAGACATGCCAGCCCCATACGGCTTCCTGGAAGACACAGACCTCTGGGGGTTCACTGCGAATTTCCACCTCAAGCTCTGCAGCCAGCGCAGCCATAATCAGGCCACGTTTCTCCCCACCGGGAGGCCGGCTCAAGCACAGCACAGCCACCAAGCCGGCCTGTTGGTGCCACCCAGTTGTCTGGCCAGGCCACGGTCCAGGGGCCCAGGGATGAGCATGCCCCCCCCTCCCTGGGGGAAGCTCTGTCCAGCTGGGAAGCCAGACCAGAGAGCACAGAGCACAAGGACAGGACGTGGGCAGGCAGGCAAGTGCACACAGCTAGGTCGGCGGCGGGGGAGCTGGCAGGACGCGTACAGGGGACTGATGAGAATCCGAGCTCAAGAGAGAAACCCGATGGCATGTTTCCTTTCCCGAGGCTCCCGATTCAAGGCTGCCCCGCAGACCAGGCCCCGCCCAGCTCCCCGTCTGTTTGCAGCCCCCGCAGCCCCCGGCAGCAGACTCCGAGGCGCACTCACCTTGGATGTGATGTGGAAGGACCTGTGCCCGCCCACCGCGATCTGCTTCTTCATCACGCTAAAGCGGTTGAACCGGCAGAGCAGGAGGCCGGCGCTGTGCACACGCAGGTTGAAGTCCACATCGTCGCACATGAACCTGCGCGGAAGCAGGGGGCAGAACACAGGACTGGATGCGGCCCCGCCCCGCCCCCACAGCACGCGCCCCGCCAGCCACGTGGAGGGGGCGCCCCTGCTCCAGAGGCTCCTTCCCACCTTACAGAGGCATGTGAAAAAGGCAAAACAAGCAAGGAAGGCAGGCCCAGCCGTAGGGTGTCTGCACCAGGCGGGCAGCGTGTACCCAAGGCGAACACTACAGAAACACCCAACGGGCGAACCGACACACAGGTGCTGCATGCGGGACCCCGCAAGCGCCTTTTCATCTACTGGTTAGAGAGAAAACCGTGAACTGCCCCGAGTGAAAACAGGAGCTGCTTTCTACAGCCAGGGAAAACAAGGCTCAGAGATGGAAGGCCTGCACCTAAAATGCAAAGCCATAAGTGGCAAAACCCAGATTCCCGGCCGGGCAGCCTGGTTTCCAGATCAAAGCTCCGATGAGGGCCGTCTTGGCTGCGTGCCCACTGCCTGGCCTACACAGAGGCCCGGTAAGCACTGGCCAGTGGCTTATTCTTGAGTTGGGAGCACTGCTGTGGCCAGACCAGGAGAGAGTATCACATGGAGGTTACTTTTTAGCTTTAAAGCAACGCATGGCAAGGAGGAGACCAAAAAGCCAGAGGAACAACATAGCGCATAAATAAATCACCAAGTATCACCTGGGCGGGGGAAGAAAGCGGCTTGCCCACATGCAAATCTCCCCTCCCGGAAACTGTATGATGCAATTTTTTTTAAAAAACCTGAGGACTGAAAGCAGGGCCGGACCAGTGCTCCGGGCAGAGGAGGGCCTGGGCCCGTGGGCTGTGCTGACTGCCCCTCAGCCGACAGGACTCACCGATTCTGGCTGTACTGCACATTCTGGGTCAGGTCCACGTTCAGGATGATGAAGTCGTGCACGTGGCAGCGGGAGAAGGGCTCGCGCACCTCGCCGCTCCCGGTCTTGCTGGACCACTTCCGCATGCCAATCAGGGCATAGTGGGTGATGTTGGGGGACGCCTCGATGTGCTGCATGACGTGCTTCAAAGACACGTTTCGTTCTGACCAGGAAAATTCCCTGCTCGAAAGAGGAAGATTGACGTCCCTGGGCTGAGGCGCAAACAGCAGCAAGGCCTTCCGGACCGGGGGCCGCTTTCCAACAGGAGCTCACGTGCCGGCAGGTAGGGTGGCCATGGGTGGAAACCGCCACGACCATCCCCGAGTGCCAGGTACCATGCTGGACACGTCACTCGTACTGTCATTTCTCCTCACGGCAATCGCATGCCACGGACATGTCACCCCCGTTTTACCAAGGAGGGAAAAAAGGCTCCGAGTAACTTGCCCGGTGTGACTCAACAGGGCTTGGACCCAAACAGCACTGTGTGTCTCCAAAGCCATTCTTCCCGTCCTGTGCTAAAACACTTGGCATTTCTGTTTGCAGACCTGCAGTTAAAGCGGCGGGGAAAGCACGAAGCTTTCGGCCGTGAATTCCAGTGAGGGGACAGGAAGGAGGAAGGTGGCGTATAAACCCCAGCCCGACTGCCGGCATCTGCTGTGAAATGACAGGGACACCTGATGACCAAGGAGGGGGCTGACGGCAGGGACTCCAGAGCGAGCAGTTGGGCCCAGGCCGGCAGCTCAACTCTTCTGGACCCCAGCTGGCTCCCCACTCCACGGGGCTTCAGTAAACCCCCCAGGGCCCTGGCCAGTCCCAACATCCCAGAATGGACTTCAGGAAGGCAGGATAAGAGTCTGTTCTCTCCCAGTCTCAGCTCCTGGCCACGCTCTAGCCTTCGGAAGAGCGTCTGGGCGAATATTGCAAGCAAGGTGGAATCGCTGCTCCCATAAGCCACAGGCAGCTCTATCGTTCAGAAAATGTTTTTCTAGAAAAACAGCGATCAATGGTCATTGTTTCATGAGGATATCACTAACATAAAAGAAGTAAATGAATGCAATGTCTCTTTAAAAAAACAAAGAAAGGGCACCTGCGTGGCTCAGTTGGTTAAGTGTCTGTCTGTCTTCAGCTCAGGTCACAATCTCAGGGTCCTGGGATCGAGCCCCACATCAGGCTCCCTGCTCAGCCGGGAGCCTACTTCTCCCTTTCTCTCTGCCCACCCCTGGCTCGTGCATGCATGTGCTCTCTCTCTCTCTCTCAAATAAATAAAATCTTTAGAAAAAAAATTTTTTAAGATTTTTTATTTATTTATTTGATAGACAGAGATCACAAGTAGGCAGAGAGGCAGAGAGAGAGAGGAGGAAACAGGCTGTTCGCAGAGCAGAGAGCCCGATGCGGGGCTCGATCCCAAGACCCTGGGATCATGACCCGAGCTGAAGGCAGCAGCTTTAACTCACTGAGCCACCCAGGCGCCCCTAGAAAATTTTTTAATTAAAAAAAAAAAAGCCGAAAATAATCAGGCAACCCTAAACTGAAACATTCCTGAGGCAAATCACAAAAGGAACTATTTTCCCAATGACATTGGGCATCTGTATCCAGCGAGCCCTTTCCACCTTGTGCTATTCTAACACCCACCTGCGGGCACACCGTTCAGAGTCCAAGTGACCCTCACAACAGACCTCCAGCACAGGTCTTAGTGCCCCTTCAAAAGATGAAACTAGAACCCAGAAAGATTTCAGTTGTTACCCTAATGTGACACAGCAAATGAAAATACACCTGGGCGTTGGGAATGAGGCTGGGGGGAGGGCAGGGTCTGGAAGACTACAGGAGGGAATTTCTGGGGCACTCGTGATGCTCCATTTCTTCACACAGGAGCTGGTTAAATGGAAGTTCAGTGTGAAAACTTCTGGATATGTATCATACTGCCTTTTTTTTGTGGATGCTTCATTTTTTCCCCAAGATTTATTTATTAAATTGAGAGAGAGAGTGTGTACAAGCCTGAACAGGAGGAAGGAGGGAGGGAGAGGGAGAGAAGCAGCCTCCCCGCTGAAAAGGAAGCCCGTCGCAGGGCTCGATCTCACGACCCTGAGATCATGACCTGAGCTGAAATCAAGAGCTGGAGGCTTAACTGACAGAGCCCCCGAGGCGCCCCCGTAGATATTCTGTACTAACTAACTATATATTGTGACTTTCTGTATGGATTAGACATCAATACAATTTTAACAAATTTAAAAACTCAAAATAAAGCTGGGCTTGGAACAGGAGGCTGCCGCATGCAGGGCCCTGTCCACCACACGCCAAGCCTTCTAAGATGAGGTGTCCCCTGTGGTCCTCAGACGGTGGCTGAGAATCCCCGGCTGAAAGGGGACAGGGCCGGGACGGGGGGCTCACCTGCTTCTCTCCCCACCACAGTCGACGTCCACCACGTTCCACATCACGCAGGAGTCGTCGGAGATCACGATGAAAGGCCAGATGTCCTGCGGCTTGATCCCGAGCTCCTCCTGCCGGTTCCGCTCGAGCTCCAGGTTGTGGTAAGACAGCTCCTTGATTAGGAAATGGGCGGCACCTGAAAGGGCCAAAACCACTCCCACTCTCCGGTCTCTGCTCCGTGGACACCCGCCTGGGACCGAAGCCCCGGTCAGAATTAGAGCGGCTCATCAAGGCCCACCCCGAGACCAGCCAGCTCCCGATGGTCCGGTCCAACTCTCCAGCGCCAACCCGCGCACACACACGCGGCTGCTGATCCTTGCTAATCATGGAGAATGTGAATTAAATCGATAACCAAACATCAAAGAAGAAGAATATTCCAGCAGATGAACACAGCTTTAAAAATCAAAAAGCTTGATGAAAAATGTTAAGCACGTTCATCTCTAGACTATTCTTCCAAGTCTCCAGTCTCAGAAATTTTCCCGAGTAGGGCAAGTTAAACAATGCCTACCGACTCCGGCACTGTTGAAGATACTTGGGAGCACCAGCATGATGTGGTTGGGCCAGTATTTCTTATAAATGGCCATTTCATACTCCTTGACAACCAGCACGTGCAAATGGCTGGCACCATCCATGGCGTGGAACAGGTTAAAGAGTCCGTGTTCATGACGGCCGGTGGTTGGCGTGAATGTCGGGCTTTTTATATATTCGTGGCTCTGGAAAACATAGGAATCACGAGGGGAAGTGTTTGTAAAGATCGTCACGATCACTCCCCTCCCTCTGAAGGGTCACTCTGCAGCACCGTCCATCAGAAGATGGAGCCTATCCCCACATTCACGCAGTCCAGCTTAGCCCGGGGACCTTGCTTTTACCCACAAAACAGTGAAAATGATGGTACGCCAGTTCCGAGCCTGGCCTCCAGAGGATGGACACATGCTCCCTCTCTTGGATGACACATGGTCATCCTCTCCAGAGGATGGACACAGCTCCCTCTCACCCTCTCAGGGGTGAGCCAGGCCTGGTGGCTGCAGGAGAAGAAACCACAGGGAGCAGAGCAGGGACGGGCATCCCATGGAGACCACCCTGGCTGCGCCAGCCCCCAGCCCACCCGGTGGCTAAGCACAGACATGAGTGAGCGCATCCACGCCAGCATCCCCACACACCGGGACTGAGCCCAAGCTGCTAGCCCAGAAAATCAGAAGCGAAGTCAGTGCTTGTTTGGGAATGGTTTTCTTACGCAACCCAAGCTAGCCTCTCCCAATTACCCAAATGCATTCCCCTGACAAATCAGCATCAGCTGCGTGCTGAGTAGGCACTATTCTGGATGTCTTCGAGTCCTTCCATGCCTTTTCCATACAGCCTAGCTCCTTATACACTCGGGGTGTGGATCTTCTACATAAATGGCTATGTTTTCTACCACGTTGGCTGAGCTAGGTCTTCTACTCCTTCTGAGGTTCTCAGAGGACCTGCTAGAAGGCCGCGCTGTAGCTGGCGCCCGGAAGTTGTGGTGGGCGCTGGCTGGGAAAGTGAGTGGGGTAACAGGGGAATCCTCCTCCAGGGCAACAGCCCACCCCAGCCCACGGGGTACGAGACACCCCAAAATAAAGGTCCCCCTGGGTCTTCACAAACGTGTTTGATGCTCAGTGAAAGCCTGCCAGGCCTGAAAGGCTGTCCAACCCTATCATCCTAGCCGGGTCACCCGGAGGAGGAAAAGCAGCGTCCCACACCAGGGAGGGAGGGCAGCAAGCTGACCCTGCGGTGCCGGGCTGATCTGCCAAAGCAGGCGTCCCTGGGAGCAGCGCCCCGAAGGAGGCCGGTCACAGAGACAGTGAGTCGGGAAGAAGAGCCTCTTGAAAAGAGAGGAAATGCATGTTTCGTGGATGGCGTGACGCCCCATCTGGGGTTCGCTTCCGAGTAGCAGGGGAAGGCAGAAGAGAAGGACAGACGGATCGAGGCTGGCTGTGAGATAACAGTCACCGCGTCCAGGGAACGGGCCCGGGGTGGGGAGACGGTCACTGCATGAATCTACCGCCTTGGAGCATTTCAACCGATCTGTAACAGCGGTAAAGACAAGATGGGGAAGGGACAAACGTCTCGGGAGCACCTGTCATCAGTCGTCCCAAATCACGCTCACGGGAAGCTCCTGCAGGACTTACGACCGCCCACGCTCATGGGTGAGGGAACAGAGGCTCAGCGATATTCAGGGACAGGTTCAAGTGACACAACTCGAGAACGGCAGAGCGAGCTTCAAGCAGTCGGAGTGACCCAAAGCCCAAGCGCCCCCCAGCCTCCTCCAAGTCCAGTCACCATACCCGTCCCCACCTGCCCCCGACTCGGGGCAGCCACTGGGATGCCGCCCGCCCCGGCCCGGAGCCGGTACCTTGTCTGTGACGAGCGGCAGCCTCATGCTCTCCAGCTGGCCTCCAGGCTGGCTGAACACAAAGTGGTGCTCCTTGGACTTGGGGATGATGAAGTACGGCCGGACCTCCCCGCCCAGCACGGGGTAAGAGAAGGCGAAGGCGTGCAGCGTGGACTCATGGAGCTGAGGTGTGAGGGGAAAGGACAGACCTGTCATCAGAGTCCGCCGTCACCGCTCAACCCAGGCCTGGCGCGGCCACGACGACGCAAAGCTCGGTGCCCTCTGCCCCGCAGCTCGAGAAACCCACCCGCAGGCTGCCTCCGGGACGAAGTGCGGACCCCCAGGTCTTGCTCCTGGGCCCACACGCCGGAGCCCACGCGGCCAGAGGCCTCCCCACCTTTAATACGGATCGTGCGTCACCCAGCGACACTCTGCGAGGCACTGACGCCTCCTGGACCCTGGATTTGCCCCAGAGGTGGGCCAGGTTACCAACAAAGCATTCACACCACAGATCTCACTTTTTAACTCTAATGAATGCATTTTTTCACCAGAGGCATTACGCATAACAACACAGTAATAAGCCGTGTCACTAAGCGCTTATGCTTACACACTTCTGTCACACTCACTGTGTCTGGGCCCCCTTCCATCCCTTCGGTGCCGTCACGAGCAATCCTATGAGGCAGGTACCGTCCCCGTCCCCACTGTGTGGACATGGGACCTGACACTCAGAGGTCCCGGGCTTGCTCCCATCCCCAGGCCTAGCCTCACGTCCCCTCAGCCCTCGTCTGCCTGCACTGCCCCCTGGTGTGACCCCTGCCCAGATCACCACGCCACATGGCTCTGCCCAAGCCTCCCTCCCTGACGCCTCTCCGCCTCCAGTGGACAGCCCCTGCCCAGACTGGCAGCTGGCACGTGTGCCGCACTCCTGAGAATCCCCAGGGCCCGGAGAGGGCGGGCCACGCAGGACACAGCGGCTGCACACTCCTACCGTGGCTCCACTAGAACCACAGAGCCCTCTGGGAGCAGAGATGAGACAGAAATAGATTTTGACGTGGGGCAGGGAGCAAGGGGGGACGCAGCTGAGGAAGGTTCATAAAAAAGATCAGGGAGGCTTGAGAGAGAGGAAAAGAGCAGGGGTAACTGAGGCTGGAGAGGCCAGGAGGGAGCGGGCCCCTCAGCACTCCTCACGTGGCCTGGTTCTGAGTCCCCTGTGACGGCAGCCCCCAGACCTGGGTACCCTTGGACACGGGGGCACAGTCCAGCCGGGGCCCAGGGTCTCTGGACCTTGGTTCTGTTAATTCTCTGCAGACACTAACTCATGTGACCATGACTAAAACCTGTGAGTCTCCTCCAGTTCTTTCTTTAAATTTCAAAATTAAGGGAATGTTTTCACTTATATTTTCTCTGCTTTGAAAGAAAAATTTCATCTCCAAGGAGGAAATGTTAGGACAGCTTATCTGGAACAAATAGAACTACTATTTTTAACTCTTTAAAAAACTGCTCATATGCATTCTCTAATTTTGTCTCCAGTAAAATTGAATAGTTTAAAAAAAAATCAGTCTTGTTGCTACTTCAGTGACAGCTGAAGGCTGGGCAGACTTGGGAGAATTAAAGCCGCTGTCTGCTGTTTCCCTCTGCAAAAGGGACAGAGCTGGCAAGCCCGTACTCAGGCTGCTGCAGAACCTTCTAGAAGCAGTCAAGGGCATGAGCTACCCTGCACACCCCTGTGGGCCTCGCAGGTATACTGGCTCCCACCACCTCTAGCTGCCCCAGCTACTCCTAGCTCCCTTTTCCCTTACCTAGGTCTGAAATGAAACACTACATCTAAAACCCTACCTGCTCCTTCTTCATGACCAGGCTCACAGGCCCTCCGTGAACTCACCCACGGACGCTGAGGGACTATGCAAAATGCAGCTTTGCCCACATCAGGCTGCCCCTTGAAGTTCTCCCTGAAAAGGTCCCCATTCCACCCTCCCTACAGCACCTGATGCCTTTCCTTAAAATGTTTTATTTAAACTTAATTTAGTAACATATAGAATGTAGTATTCGTTTTGGGGGTAGAATTTCCTCATTTACCCATTGCGTACAACACCCAGTGCTCATCACATCACGTGACCTCCTTAATGCCCATCCCCCAGCTACCCACCCTCCGTTTGTTCCCTAGAGTCAAGAGTCTCTTATGGCTTGCCTCCCTCTCTGTCTTTATCTTATTTTTCTTGCCCTTCTCCTGCTGTGCTCCTCTGTTTTTTTCTTAAATTCCACAGACGAGATCACGTGGCATTTGTCCTTCTCTGATGGAACCTGATGCCTTTTGTGGCATGCTCTCTGCCCCCCACCCTTCCCAGTGTCCTCTCCCGGGACCCCCTCCCCTTGCACTTTAATGTCCAGTGATGCCTGACTAAAATCACTTCTAATTCCCTCAAAGACCTCATGTCTCCCCTCTCTTTCTGTCCGCCTCGGCCCCTTGGCAAATCCTTACCGATTCTTCAAAACCCTCTTCTCTGCTCCCTGCCCAAGACATATCTTCATTTGCATAATGGAGATAACGTTATTGCCGTGCAAGGTTTTAGTGAGAATGAAGTAAGAAAGCAGACAGGAGAGTTTCCTCTCTGGTGCGTGCTGAATGGACAACAGGTGTAGCTTAAACACGGACACCTCCAGGTGACCAGCCAGAGCCCGACATCAGTAGCCTTATCCATTTACCCCAGTGTCTAAAGTAAGTGTCATTCTCTATCACGTAAAAAGGTCAGGGGAACTACCGACACATCAGAAGTGCCCAGCACATTGCCTGGCACGCAGTAGGTGCTTGGTAAGCGCAAATGGCTCGCCTTCTCTGCATGATTTCTCTGCTTCCCCTTACTGCCTTTCCTGCCAGCTTTCACTGTTCTGAAATTTTGTGCCCATGCATCTCTCCATCCCTAGACTGTGCGTCTTGACTACGGGGACAGAGTTTATTCATCTCTGCGGCTGGTCCATCAGCACTCAGTCTGCTGCCCTGAACTCACTTTGGAAATTGCTAGAACATAAAGAAAATGCAGACATGCACAGTCACTAGCCAATGTGCAATCCCGGGAGAGGTGCTTCTGTGGCGTCAGCAGTCATTGCGCAGATCACTGCAGGGAATCGGGAATACATGTGGACCAAGCAGCAGAGGCTTCCAGAACCCTCCATGCCCCGCTCTGGAATGACAACTGAAACTCAGCGGAACAGAGAACCAACGGTGTGGGCCCAAGGGCGCCAGGCGGGGAGCGCAGCCCACCTGGCAGCGGGGGTGGAAGCCCAGGTACTGGTGGCACTGCTCGCAGTGGTGGTACGTGTTGTACGCCGCGTACTTGGACAGCCTCATCCGCGCCGTCTGCCGCCGCGCATGCAGCTCCTCGGGCTTCCGGGACACGCCCCCGTCTGCAGGAAACACCGGTCACGGTCACCGAGCGGCCGCGGGCACAGCCGTTGCGCCCTCCGCTGCCCGCGCGGACCGCATCAGACCGAGACTCCGTGCTGGGATCTGGGGAGACCGCGTCTGCCTGGGCCCCGGGGTGACTCGGCGGGAGGAGCCAATACACAGTGTTCACAGCAGGTCTTACTAACGGACCTACGGCTGTCAACACAGATTCAAGGACGCGCTCCCGGGCAACACAAACGGACTGCCAGCTTCATATGCAGATGCCAGACTGCTGATGAACAGCGTGGCACGATGGAGATTTTAACCCCAAACCCGGGCTAGAGACTGGTCTGTGTGAAGCACTGGTCAGAGAAAACGCTTCAGAGAGACAGAAGAGAGAATTCTTGGTGTGACACAGTGAGGGGTGAGTATCGTCCTTCCCTTTCCACACATCCAACTCTGCCAGTCTGTGCTGAAAATCATACCAGCCCACTAATACCCGATGTTTGCTGACGGTGACCCTGAAACCCTATAGGGTCCTAATACCATGACAGTCTGTGGTCCCTGAAGGAGGAGGGGAACAAGACACTGAGGCTAGGAGGGAAGCATGTGCATTTCGTTAGGACAACCCCCATTCATACATTAGCATCTGTGTCTTATGTTCCCTATTACCAGAACCTTGAGGATGTTCTGACCAGGACACACCCCCAGGAGCGCGCCCATCACTGTCCCCTCGTGCGGAGCCGCCAGCCCACCTTCACGGGAAGAGCCCTTCCTTGTCCACTGAGGCAGTGACCTCGGTTCTCTCCCAGACCCCGCTGGTTAACTCCCACCACCACACAACTGAGCTCATCGCCAACACAGTTTAGCTCTTTCAGAGGCTCTCCCTACGTACTCTGGAAGAAGGTGGCGCAGGAGCTTTGTAAGGCTGACCTTCACTCTTTATGCTCCGGAGATGGGAACAAATCAGACTAGCATCTTCATACTTCGGGTCATGAATAATGTAGTCAAAAGGCAACTTCTTGAACAGCTCCAGGTCTGGCCAGGGGTCAGTGAGCTGCAGGTAATGCCAATCCGATTCCTCTCGGAGATCTGTATGATTGGTAGAAACACAGACAGGTGACAAACTAGATAGTGAGAATGACCGGTTTTTGAATGTGTGTAAGGTAGAGCTGTCCTTGAGTCTCTGGGTTCCTGGGGGACGCTACTGTATCTCGAAGGCTCCTGGAACACATCGCATTTTCAGGATTGCTCTAAGGAAGCAAGAGGTGCCTCTGGGTCTACGTTTTATCCGTGGCCTGTGCCATGTTTCCTGTGTTTCTGGCTCCCATGCTGACTTCAGCTCCTCCCAGTACATACTGCCCATTTGGCACTTCCCCCGGCACCATCCCCCACCCCCATATGCAGCGCACTGGTTCCCACAATGGAACCTAACATAGTTCTCGTTCTTGTCCTCCATATAAATGCTACAGAGCCAATATGGCCAACTCCTAGCACTGTTACCTCTAGAAAGCCTAAGTGTTCAAGGCCACTGGTTTCTCCCTTCTGAATGCCAACACCACCCATGGCCCAAATTCTATCTTACATCTTACGTCATAACTGGGGTAATCTGTGATGTTCACTCAATGCTTATTGGCTAAAAAAGAAAAAAAAATCTGGATGGTCTAACACAAATTCTGTAATATATTGATTTTTATATCCATGCAATGTACACATTAGTCTTTCCTTTGAAGGAAAGGGCAGAGTGCATGTCCATAAGAGAAGAAACAAAAAAGATGAGAGGTATGTTTACTGCATATGTAACAGATGCTCACTGCTTCGTATGTATTTTAATCTTCACAAGCCTCTTAAGCAGCAATTATCCACATTTCCCCAAAGAGAAAACCAAGGCAATAAAAGAGTTTCTGAAAATATGGGTTGAAGATTAACAAACTGGGTTCAAATCCTGTCTTTGTCATGGGGATAGCCAAGAAAGTGAGGACACAGACACGCAATAGGTCTGCTGCTTTTCATCTGAAATTCAGTTTCCTTCAAAGGAAAGACTAAGGGATGGATGGGCTTCCTTGGTTCCAAATTTTCTCCAAGTCAAAACTCAAACACAGTCAAGAACATCTAAAGAAGTGTGTTTGGGAACGGTGGGACTTTCTTCTAAGGCTGAATGATATTCCATTGCATGTATACACCACACTTTTCTTTATCCATCCATCTGCTGATAGACATTTACCCATCGACGGACGACATGTGGTGGTTCGTGTGTTGAGCCTGCGGTGAATAACACTGCAGTGAACATGGTAACTAGGAACATGTCCATTAGCTTCATCGTAGTGGTGATTTCGCAATGCATATGTGTATCGAATCATCAGGTTGTACACTTCAAATGTATACAATAAAAATAAATAAAAAGAAGTGCGATTCAGGGCGCCTGGGTGGCTCAGTTGGTTAAGCAACTGCCTTTGGCTCAGGTCATGATCCCGGGGTCCTGGGATAGAGTCCCTCATTGGGCTCCCTGCTCCATGGGGAGTCCGCTTCTCCCTCTTTCTCTCCTCTCATGCATGCTCTCTCTCATTCTCTCTCTCGCAAATAAATAAATAAAATCTTAAAAAAAAAAAAAAAAAAGAAGTGCTATTTTGACGTCAGGGCAACATACTGGTTCCCTTTCTTCGCAACACAGGACGCCTCACGCAAATTTTAATTCCCAAGGCATCAGATGCATTTACCAGACCAAGTGGATGAGCCACTGGAGGAACGAATGGGGAGGTGAGGTAGGGAGCAGAAGACAGCTGTCTTACCTTCCTCAGGGCAAATTCTGTTCCCTGAGTAAGGAGAAATTATATACTTCCATTTTGTCCTAAGATACGGACCTCTGCGCTCAGCTGCCTGAGTGGGACCCTCCCCGGAGGACGGCCCCGCTTTCTAGGGGCAGCGGTCCAATCCGGTTCAGCTCCAGCTCCGCCGTCTCCCAGCTGGGCGCCTTAGCGAGGTACTTACCAGCAAATAAGCAGTTATTCTCATTGGGATGTGCCGGAAGTTAAATGTGGCGATTTATGGAAAGGATCCAGCACAGGGCTGGACACGGGGAAGATACGCAGTAAACAGTGGTTATTTTTAGTGTAGTAATTTTATCTCCAGAAAGGCCTCCCAGGCGCTACCCTGATATTGAGCAAAATGACGGCAAACGAGGGGGAAATAAAAGCAGCGCCCAAGGCCCCAGGGATGAGTGGGATCACTGATCTGAGAATTCCGTCTAGAGGGTAAAGGACACACAGTCACCCAAGAAACTGACTGAAGAGGATTCCAAGCCCAAGGGTCACCAACGCAAAACTCACGAATATTGATCTCTTCTTCATCATAAACATCCACTTCCGTCAGCCGAATGAGCATTCTGGACAAAATGCTGAGGAACTGCAGGTAGGCACCTGTCTTCCCAATCTGTGAAGACATTAAAATTGGAGCTGATGCTCAGCACGCCCCGTCCACATGCAGCCACTGGCTGGAGCACCGGACGTGCTTCGTGTCACCTGTCCCTTTCAAAGACCCCACCTCGTCAAAGCGGGAGCCAGGGGCGTGCAAAGCCATCTGAGGGGACACGGGACCTAAAGAAGGATGGCAGGCCACAGAGACTCCCGTAGCAGCAGACCTGCCCGCTTATAAATCATGGCAGTGTGCTTCTAACCGGCCACACTTTCTAAGCTGTTTGAAATGGGATTTGAATAGCAAACTGAAGAAAGATTGCTTCAAAGGATGAACTGCCGATATAAAGCATAATAATGTCTCAAAAAGATCTTGGGTTACGGCGTCTGGGTGGCTCAGTGAAGCGCCCAACTCTTCATTTCGGTTCAGGTCATGATCTCGGGGTCGTGAGATCGAGCCCCGAGTCGGGCTCCGTGCTGGGCGTGCAGCCTGCTTGAGATTGCTCTGGCCCTCTCCTGCTGCCCCTCCCCCATGCACCTGCACTCTCTCTCAAAAAAAAAGTCTTGCATAATTAGGTTGCTCTTTGTGTTAATCGATAGGTCTCTAGTAAAAGAATAAACTCTGTTGTGCAAGACTTTTTAAAATCTGGCATCTCATTTCTCTCCTCCTAAGGCCAGGAAAAGGAAATGAGTGTCCTCCTCCTCCTGCTCTTCCTTCTTCTGTCATAGAGACTCTCGCTCCCTCCGTCCCACACCAGGCTAGGACACTAGGACACTGTCACTTTGGTCACAGGTAGTTAAACAGGTGCCTGTGGGCTAACCTCCCACCTGGTTGCTCTGGGAATGTGGTTTCTAAGTTCTCAGCTCAGTGCCTGGCTCATAGTCCATAGTCAACAAGTGTGGATGAACAGAAATAACTAAGTTTAGGAAAAAAATATGAAATGCCACCAGGCAAACCTTCAGAGAAAAATATTTGCCATACGTGTAACAGACAAAGCATTAACATCTGTAACCTGCAAAGAGTTCCTGCAAAGCAACAGGAAAAGCTTAAATGCCTACAGGAAAAATAAACAAGAGAAACACATCAGAAAAATCACTGTGAAAGTCATAGCAGTAATCCATAAATATATAAAAATATATTCAACCTTAATAAAACTATTTTTCACCTATCAAATGGGTGAAAAGTTTTAAGATACCATCCAATAACATGACAGTAGGAAGAAACCAGTATCCCCTTTTTTTCAAATTTATAAAAAGTCAACATAGGCTCGCCCATTAAAAAATTCAAGAAATACAGAGTGGCGATGAAGAAGAAAGTTTGCAAATTCCACTCCCTCTTCAGGGGCAATTCCGCCGGGGATTTTTTGGTGTTTTCACACACAGAGACGTATACATATACACCAACGCTCACTTTCCTGATCGATATCACACCGTGTATATATTACTCTGTAACTTGATTTTTTTCAATTTTGATTTCAACTTTTTCAATTTAAAATCTTAGAGAAATTTTCATGTCAGTCTATGGAGATC
>RCUC01089936.1:0-16589 GCA_003697995.1 Taxidea taxus jeffersonii | reverse complement strand
AACAAACAAAAGCCCAGGGCCAGATGGCTTCCCAGGGGAATTCTACCAAACATTTAAAGAAGAATTAATTCCTATTCTCCTGAAACTGTTCCAAAAAACAGAAATGGAAGGAAAACTTCCAAACTCATTTTATGAGGCCAGCATCACCTTGATCCCCAAACCAGACAAGGATCCCATCAAAAAGAGAATTACAGACCAATATCCTTGATGAACACAGATGCGAAAATTCTCACCAAAATACTAGCCAATAGGATCCAACAGTACATTAAAAGGATTATTCACCACGACCAAGTGGGATTTATTCCAGGGCAGCAGGGTTGGTTCAACATCCGCAAATCAATCAATGTGATACAGTACATTAACAAAAGAAAGAACAAGAACCATATGATACTCTCAATAGATACTGAAAAAGCATTTGACAAAGTACAACATCCCTTCCTAATCAAAACTCTTCAAAGTGTAGGGATAGAAGGCACATACCTCAATATTATCAAAGCCATCTATGAAAAACCCACTGCAAGTGTCATTCTCAATGGAGAAAAACTGAGAGCTTTTCCGTTAAGGTCAGGAACATGGCAGGGATGTCCGTTATCACCACTGCTATTCAACATAGTACTAGAAGTCCTAGCCTCAGCAATCAGACAACAAAAAGAAATTAAAGGCATCCAAATCGGCAAAGAAGAAGTCAAACTATCGCTCTTTGCAGATGATATGATACTATATGTGGAAAACCCAAAAGGCTCCACTCCAAAACTGCTAGAGCTTGTACAGGAATTCAGTAAAGTGTCAGGATATAAAATCAATGCACAGAAATCAGTTGCATTTCTTTACACCAACAACAAGACAGAAGAAAGAGAAATTAAGGAGTCAATCCCATTTACAATTACACCCAAAGCCATAAGATACCTAGGAATAAATCTAACCAAAGAGGCAAAGAATCTATACTCAGAGAACTATAAAGTACTCATGAAAGAAATTGAGGAAGACCCAAAGAAATGGAAAAATATTCCTTGCTCATGGATTGGAAGAATAAACATTGTGAAAATGTCTATGCTACCTAAAGCTATCTACACATTTAATGCAATGCCTGTCAAAATCCCATCCAATTTTTTCAAAGAAATGGAACAAATAATCCTAAAATTTATATGGAACCAGAAAAGACCTCGAATAGCCAAAGGAATATTGAAAAAGAAAGCCAAAGTTGGTGGCATCACAATTCCATACTTCAAGCTCTATACTACATATTTTATATATAATAAACATTAAATACTATATATGGTGTGTAATATGCATACACCACATGTGTATACACAAGCATATATTATGTATAGTTTATTACAAAGACTATATGCAATACATACATTTTTTCACTGAAATGTTGACATTTTAAAATAATATATGTCATGAAATTTTTAAAACAATAATAATACATGAAATGTATAGTCTAAAAGGTCTAATTGAATACCTTGTGACTCCAGGGAAAAATGAATACAGAGGGCAATAGGCATGGAGGAAAGACCACAGAAATCTGAGACATGTGTAGTGCTACCAAGGGAAAGAACAAGATTGGGACAAAGCAGGATCCAAAGAACTGTGTTGCGTTCCACTCAATCAGGCTGCATGGACTGCAACTGCTATAGGGTGGACAGGCACTGGGCTTGAAGCTAAGAGCATAAGAAATGACTCCTGCCCTCAAGGAGGTCTTGAGCCTGAAAGGACAACAGTAAATAAGTAGATGATTAAAATACAACAGGAAAAATTCTAGAAAAGAAGTTGGCACTGGGGATCTGGGGGTAGAGGTGGACCCCGGTTTATTGTGGCGTGTGTCAGGCACAGGGTCACCTTGTCAGGCCGGCTGCTATGGAGAAATGTGTGATCCCGGGGTTGAGAATGACTTCTGCAAGGTCACATGACCAGCAGATGCTAGAACCAGGATCTGAAGCCAGGTGTATCTGCTGCCAAGTTCATCCCCTTTCTCCTTGCACACACTGCCCCCAGCCTCACATCCCTTCCAAAGAGAAGTACCAGAGACAAGAAATCCTGAGTGTCTTGTTGTAAGGGCTTGTCACGAGGGGTCTGGGTCTTACTGGGGTGGGGAGGATGGCAGGACTGGTTTCCGTGGGATTGGCACAGGTGGGTTTCCAAGCCCATGCAAGTAGGGCTTCAAGGAACAGTGAGCACATCCATCAGGTACGCTCGTGCTCCAAGGCAAAGGCTCCTTGCAAGCTGAACAAGGGAGTGTCCCTCAAACCGCAGGCGGGGGCCAGATGTGTCTGCCAGGAGACCGCAGGACAGGGAGGAGGGCAGCGGTGCCGGAGGGAAGTGGGGGGCAGGTCTGCTGCAGAAAGGGCATGCTGGAGAGTAGCATGTGCTGAACAGAAGAGTCATACAGGCTGCCACCTTGGCCAGAAGTGGGCAGCGGGGTTCGGGCCCCCACTCAGACCATCTGCTGTAGCCACAAGCACAGAAGAGACAGCGTTGGCATAACTGGGCTGGACCTGTGAGTGGACGTGGAGCTGTAACACCTAATAGTTCTTTGAGTCCAGCACCGGGTCCCTGGGAGCTTGCCTGAGGCCCTCTTGAAGACTTTGTATTATTTAAAATACCTGCAAGAAAAGCATTTACTGTTGGCATTGTCATGGTCTGATTGGCTTCTATGCCTTTGCCCTTGTCTGTGAACCTGATCTACAGGGTCCTATGTCTCCTTTCCACGTCTCTGAGGCCCAGAACTGCTAAAAGTTCAAAGAGAGGGACTATGGAATACGGCTTGGAGGCATCTTCGTGGAAGGAGCAGTGAAGGGAACGGAGGGGAAGAGACAGAGCGGACAGAGGGGCCGGGGAGCACAGGGCTATGAAGGCGAGGAAGAGAGCGGGGAGTGGGGAGAGGCCAGGAGCCCAGGGCCCAGGCAAGGGTTTGCTGATGTGGCCTTGTCATGGGGAGGCTTGTAACAACCAGATGGGCTAGGAGCCAAAGTGTAAAGGTAGGAAGCAGACGGGGATGCCAAGCAAGATTTCCAGGGAGCTCGGGCCCCAGGGTTCATGCATCGGCCCCCAAAGCCCCCCACTGCACATCTCAGACCAACCTGCCTCCATTCCATTACCCACCTGCCCTCCTTCTACCTTGGAGCTGGGCTTTCCTTCTGGAATATTCTTCTCCCCTCTCACCACCAAACCCTGTCGTGGTTTCACTTTTCAAGACATTAAGGGGGTTTGGCTACAAGTCTGTTGAAATTTCTCCATTCTCAGTGTACACTGAATATTACTTGTCTCATGTTTTCCTTATTTCTTGCCTCCTAAAATGTCAAGGTGCCCTTTTTTTAGAAGCACTGCATGGAATAAAGGGGACTAGAGTATCATTTTATCCTATTTAAAGGCAACTTGGAGCAAATAAGAGTAGAGACCCACTTGAGTCCATCATCTATCCCCCTCTCCCTCCTGGCTCTGGCTCTCCTGCTCCTCATTCCCACCCCTTGAAGGCTCCCTGGGAACTTCAGAACTGGGAGCCAAGGTCTGCCTTTCAGAAATCGTGTGAGCAGGTCTAGGGTGGCCTGGGAGAGGTGGGCATGACCTGGAAGACCTCACAGCAAGAGGTGAGTAGAGGCCTCTGGAGAACGGGACACAGGGTGGGGGCTGCTAAACATGAAGGAGGCCCGGAGTGTGTGGTCCCAGCTTCCACGCTCCTGGATCAGGGGACTGAGGGAAGGTGCAGGGCCTGGGAGAGGCTAGGTCTGACCCTGACCCTGTCCTGAATAAAGACCCCAGGAAGTCTCACCTCCGCAGCTGAGTCAGGTAGAGGACTCCATGCTTCTCCTGCAGATTCAGGGCCAGAAGCCCCAAGGGCTCATCTAATCCCAACCACTAGCTTTTTGTCTGGGCAGGAAACTGAGGTCAGTTGGGGGGAGCGGCTTCCCAGTCATCCCTAGTCCCCTGTCAGCAGGTAGCAGAGTAGAACTCGGGGCTCAGCACCTGAACAGCCCTGCTTCCGTCCTTCTTCTCTGACAGTTCCTGGGAGTGTTTCCAGGAGCCTGAAATCTAGAAACAGCCTTTTGATATTGATCATGCATCTCAGTTCTGGGACATACAATTTAAACTTTCCAAAACAAGATGCCTCTTTTAATCGATGTAAACATTTTATTTCCTCCTTCTCTGTTTCATTCCCCCATCAAAAGCTATTGTTCAATTGATGGGGTATCTTCCCATAATTGGCATCTTAGAATAAAGCAAATAGGTTAACGGTGAAAAATAATTCTAGCGTAAATAGCGATTATTTTAGTTGGTTTCTGTCTGTCCAACACAGCACACAATGCTGAACTTGCTTTTTTTTTCAGTTAATCCTATCAACACCCCAGTGAGGTGATGGCCAGCATTCCCCATTTCATAGCCGAGGACATGGGAGCGTCAGGCTCAGAAATTGAGTCCAGGTCCTTACCCACAGTCACATGGAAAGTGGTGGGGTTGCTGTTCTGCGTCAATCCAGGCTTCACAGTTCCGGAGCCCGCAGAGGACGCCTCCCATCACTGTATATATTCACCGTCACTACCTTGTTCATTCAGCCGCTCGCTCCTTCCCCGATCCTCGCTGGACAGTAGTCCTGCCAGCATGAAAACCCTGGGCCTGCCCTTAAGGAGCTGACTATCTAATGAGGGGCATCAGTGTCCACTTTCTGCCACCAACTTTCTGTGTGGCCTTAGAACAAGTCACCTTTCCCCTGAGGGGCTCAGGACCTACCTGTTGAATGAAGCCTGGACGCTCAGAGCCCTCCCCATCCAGATCTGCTCTCTGTGCAGCCGGAGAGACAGCTGCCCCAAAGCAGTGGTCTCTCTTGTCCCCTCTGGCTTCCTGGAGAGGCCCACTGCCCCTGGACAGATGGTGAGACAGAACGCTTGACTCCTCCTTCACACTCTGCCCAAGAGAGGCTGTTGCTGTTCAAGAACAGTGTTTTCTCTCTTTAAAGACTAACTTCCACAGGGTCTGGATGGAGGGTCCCGGACCTTCAGCCCTGAATCACCCTCCCGTGAATTGCCCCCATGCAAATAATCTGTTGCAAACTCACCCCGAGAGGCCAAAGACCCCTATAAAGAGGTTGCACATGCCTGAAAATATCTCTAACACCCCACTGATGGCCCCTCCCTCCATCACTCTGGGATGAAGTGGAAATAGTAAAAGGCCTCAGGTTTCCAGGTCTGCTCTGTGAGCCCAAGATCAAGGTAGGCAAAGAGGTGGGGACCGCAGTGCGAGGGGGCGGGTCCTGCCGTGCACCTGTGTTTCCGGTCCACCCCTGCCCCACCCGCCTGGGCGCATTTCTCCTGTGCCTGCAGGGCAGATGGCCATCTGAGGAACAGGAGATTTGTATTTCGTGAGGACGCTTTAGTCCAAAGATCAATGATGCTCTCAGCACCGCTCTGGCGGTCCGCAGGGGCGGATGAGCCTGGTGAGAAGCCCGCAAAGATCCAGCTAAAATTAGACAGCCGCCCGCAGAGGCCAGGTCCGCAATCACAGCCCATCGATATCCAAAGTGATGCCAAAGCCAAGTGACTTTAATTGGTCTCCTTGTTCTGTCTTTGTGAAGAGGGATCTTTTGTAATGAAGTGGTTCTTCTTTTGTAATGAAGTGCTTCCTTCTCTAGAGAAATGGAATTATTTGAAGGCAGGCTCTGGGTTTATCAAAGTGCAGGGTGGGTGGTGGAGCAGAGCATGGGAGAGTCGGCTCTGTCCTTATCCCTGTGACCTTGGGCCACATTATCTCACCTCCAGGAACCTTGTTTCCTCGTCCATGGACTGCTGGGAGCAAAAATAGAAATGGAATTATTTTTGATACATGTATAATATATAGGTATGTATATAATGAATAAAGTTTATGTCGTGTATGTAATATGCATGTAGTATGTATATGATATAAAGTTTACTTCATATATATATGACAAAAAGCCTGGCACATAATAAATAATTAATATATTTTTTAGTTTTTCTTATAATAAGCTACAGAACCCTGGGGTGAAAGGAAGCATAATGCCACCCCTTCTCTTAGTAGAAGGGGAAACTGAGGTTAAGTGGCTTGACCAAGGCCACACAACTCAGCGGCACTCAGGGCCCGGCAGGTCAAGGCCATTTCGGGCTCCACCTCCCCACTGGGTCAGGAGGACCTGTGGGGCCAGGTCTACATCTACAGATGCCTTGGGTGGGGCAGGAACTTGGCTGGACATTAGGACCCTCGGGTTCTAGGCTCAGGTCTGCCAACAATTTGCCATGTGGTCTTCGTCAAGCCAAGTGTCTCAGTGCCCAGGTCAGTTCTTCAAGACGGTGCCTTCTGAGTGCGAGGGCGCTAGTCTGCCAGCACGGCTGGGTCTGCCCAACTCCCTCTGGGGCTATGCACAGCTTGCAGGCACCTGCGAGCCCTATGGGCAAGGAAGCAGCTGCACCGGGTCTCTCCGGCAGGCTGGCTGGTGGAGAGGGGGCTGACGTGTACTGGCGAGGAGGTGGGAGCTGGGGGTGAGGTGCAGAATACACAAGGGGGAGCGAGTTCATGCTGATGGGGCCTTGGGGCAGGAATAAAGCAATGTGTAATACATGCTGTTAGAGAGCAGGCTCTCATCCCATTTCATACACCAGAAAATCGGGCTCGGCGAGGTCAGGTGGGCTGCCTGAGTCAAGGGCAATTCTCCAGAGCCTGAGTCAGGACTTGGTCTCGCAATCAGTGCACTTCCTGTCCCAAAGCTGCCTTTGCAGGTGACCAATATTAAGATGCCGGGGGAGCAGGGTCATCAACATAGAACAGATGTTCGATGAGGGCATGAGAAAGCGGGCGTGTAGGTCCTGGGACATCCAGTTTCAGATGGACGAGATAGCCTTGTGCTGCCCACCTCCACCCGGATGTCTCCCAGAGATAATTCCCTGGTGGTGGCTTGCTCCTGGCTTGGGGTCAGGTGGGGACCCGAAGGGCCAATTGCCACTCTTTAAAGAGCGGTGTTGGGAACAGATCAGCAGCCAATGTCAGCAGCTGGGGAGTCAGGTGGCCTGGTTAGGTGAGGCTGGGGTGATAAGGCTGCCGGCACGGTCCCTGCCACTGCCTGGACACTCCAGTGAGTACCGGGCAGGCAGCCTCTCTGCACCTGCCACTCACTGTCAGACCGCAGGAGTCACAGAGCAGGGAGCGCCGAGTGAGGTAATGGCAGCCCCATGACTGTGTATCTCTATACACACTGAACACACAAAGCACAGTACACACGCACCATTACACACGTGCACACATTCACACATGCGTGCACACGCTGCTACACACACACACACACACACACACACACCACTATGTACATGCGTGCACACACACATATATACACACACTGCCCAGTCCCCACCTCCTTCAGTTTCCAGTGGACTCGAAGGGCAGAAGGTGACACGCATGTGTGCACACAAGCCTGGGTTCTCGTGTTTCCTGCACACCCAGACCGGTCTTCAAGGGTCCCGTGCTGCTCCGTCCTCCCTACCTCCACACTCCTCGGCCTTGTCACCTGGAATGATGGTCATGGCCTTGTCCGGTGTGTTTTTTAATCAGTGAGATTCCGGAAAATAGAGCTACCTTATGACCCAGCACTTGCACTACTGGGTATTTACCCTAAAGATACAAATGTAGTGATCCAAAGGGGCACATGTACCCGAATGTTTATAGCAGCTATGTCCACAATAGCCAAGTTATGGAAAGAACCTAGATGTCCATCAACAGATGAATGGATAAAGAAGATGTGGTATATATATATACAATGGAATACTATGCAGCCATCAAAAGAAATGAAATCTTAACCATTTGCGACAACATGGATGGAACTAGAGCGTATTATGCTTAGCGAAATAAGTCAACTGGAGAAAGACAACTATCACATGATCTCCCTGATATGAGGAAGTGGAGATGCAATGGGGGTGGGGGTTAAGGGGATAGGAAAAGAAAAAATGAAACAAGATGGGATCGGGAGGGAGAAAAACCAAAAGAGACTCTTAATGTCATAAAACAAACTGAGGGGGGTGGGGGGGAGAGGGGTTGGGAGAGGGTGGTGGGGTTACATTATATGTTTAAATAAAAAAGCTTAAATTAAAAAAAAAAATCAGTGAGATTCTGTCCCAGGGGTGGAGAATTCCGGATCTGGGGACACAGAGCAGGAAACATCAGACGTGTGCTTCCCCAGCATCCTGGTGGCTTGGGTGAGGTCATGTGATGAGGTTTCTCTGATCAGATCCCCGGGCTCCCAGTCTGTGCTTTGGGCGAGAAGCTCACCAGGTCGTGGGGACGGAGGTTGGGACAAGCCTACCTGTTGTGCTTGAGCCATGGTCCAGTGACGGCCTGTGGCTCAGGCGGTGGTGAGGAAGGGGCCCCCAGCTGTGGGGTCAGGGCTCCACGGACCGAGACGCTATCACCACTGGGATGATGTGGGTCTTGCTCCTGGTACCACAGCCCCTGAGCCTGGCTGTCCGGCTCTCTTGGGGAGCCTGCAAATCATACCTAGCTATTTCATTACCTCCTTCTCTGCTTTGATCACCCAGAACTCGGTTCTGCTGCCTGCAGTAACCACCCTGGTGGATAGGTCACCCCATAACTGTCCCGGCTGGTTCCACCCAAGGACAGGTAATAGGGGGCACTATAACAGAAGATTCAGGCCCAAAATGGCAACATCTAGGCCAAGTTACCAAATCAGCACTTAATTCCTAATCTAATCCCACTTTCCACCTCCCTCAGAAATGTAGCCTTAACTCGTCAGTTGGGAACTCTCTAGGCAGTGCCGGAGAGGTCCCCATCCCAGGCATCCTCTCCATCCCCCCACCGGAAGATGAGCAAGACCACGTAAGACCCCCCAGCCCATCCTTCTAAGGGAAAGTGACCTTGCCTGGAACAATTCTTTCTGTTGCTAGTAACTTCCTTGTTACTATAAAAACCTTCCATTTTGTACACCTCAAAGCTGCTCTCCGCTTGCCAGACTGGATGCTGCCCGATTCGTGTATCATTTAATTAAGTCAGTTAGGTGGTCAAATATACCCTGTAGAATTTTGTTTGTTAACGGGGCCAACCCCTCGCTGGGGGCTAGGGCACGGAGATGAATCAGGCAGTGTTCCTCCCTGAAGAAGTTCCCACTAATCGGGGAAGGGTTCTATTATAAATTATTTTGATACTTACCATGAAAAGAGCAAAGAGGAAAATATGTGGAAGATACAGACAAAGCAGAGGAGGAAGAGGTGAGCTCTAGTTTGGTCAGGATGATCAGGGATGGCTTCTGGGAGGAGGTGGCAGTGTCAGGAAAAAGACAGGATGCCCTCCCTGCCCACCCAGGGCTCTTTCTGCTTCTTTCCAACCACCTCTCAGTTGGCAGGTGGCGGTGGGGGAGCGGTGAATTCAGGGTGCTTTTTTTGGAGTGAAGGGCTGGGGTTCACCCAGCTGGGCTGAAAGCAAAGCAGCTGCCCTTCCCATCTCTGTCCCTCCGCCAGGTCCACCCTTGTCACACCCTGCCATCCCCTCCTTCCCTTGAGTCTCTGCAGAAGCACAGCCATATGATGTCGTGGCATCATTGGGACACACCTGCATTCATTCGCTTCCTCAATCACATATTCATTCCGTGTGTGTGTGTGTTGTGCCTGGCACAGCCCTGGACAGAGAACAGGGCAGTAAGGAAGGACTCAGCCCCTGCCCACTCACTACTCACAGCTGAGGGAGGGAAACAAGGCTTACAGACATGCACTAACATGTGTGTAATTTCTGGAACTATCTGGAGTACTGAAGAGAATTCTGTGGAGCCACGAGGCACCCTCTCTGCAGGCGCGGGGACTGGAGATAGACGAGGAGTCAGGGAGAACATCCCAGGAGCGAAGAACTGCACGAGGAGTAGGTCTCCTGATGAGGTGGGGGGAGCACAAGCATTCGGGGCAGAGAGGGAGCATGTGCAAAGGCCCTGGGGAAGCGGAAGCAAGGCAAGGACAGGGAGCAGGAGCACAGAGTGCAAAGGGAAGTGTTGAGCAGCAAGGAATGGGCAGGGTTTACAGGTCCCAGCCAGGCTGGCTGTGTCCATCTCAAGAGTAAGCGGGAGCCCTGGAGGGTTTAAGCAGGGCCTGGTGTGGTCAAATCGGCCCTTCAGGTAGATGCCCTGGGAGCTGTGTCTCCTCAAATCTATCTCCCACCCCCAGGTTGGGTCTCTCTTCCATACCTGGGGGCACAGTGGGGAACAAGGCCAACCAGGCCACAGGTGCTGAGGGGGTGTGGAGACTCTGAGATGTGCAGGGGGGTGAAAACATGCAAATAAACACCTATGAACTGTGCAGAGTGAAAGGGGCCATGAGGGACAATGAAACAAGGGGAGCGGGCAGGACAAGAATGTGGGACTATTGCATTAGGTGTGGGGGTTGGGAAAGGGATCCGAGCAGCTCAGCAAGGTGGCATCTGAGGTGAGATTTCATGAGGGAGTTGAAGAAGGCGACATGTCATCCCTATATTCTGTTCAGTGTCTCCAGAGTCCCCTCCTCAGTGTCAGGTCCTCCAGCCCACCCCCAAGAGTGCCCAGAGGTCGGCCAAGTCCCCACCTATCCCAAGTCACAAGGAGGCACCTTGAAGATCAGCCGTGTCTCTCCAGGCCTTGGCACCCCCACCCCCGTCCCTTGCCCTCCTCCATCTCTCCCATCCTCTTCCCCTCGCCCCTTCCAGGTCCCGTTTATCTTCAGAGCCTCGGAATCCTTCCCAAGCCTCTGACATTTACTCTTTAGAATCAGAATATTTTCTATTTCTCTTTCCCAGGGCTAGTCTGCTGGGCGAGATTTCTCTGGGGTTCCAGACTGCCCTTCCGGAGGTAAAGTTCGGGGAGCAGAGCTGGCTTATGTCAGCCCGGCACCAGCTGTGCCAAACAGCAATTATGAGGCACCCACTGTGCACCAGGCCCTTCTCGGAATCATCACAGTCAGAGCATTTAAGAACCCTGCGGTTCTTAAATGGGCGGGCTGGGCGTTACCATCTGTGCACATCAGTGTACCAGGCAGGGAAATCACAGGCTTGGGGCAGGTAAATAACATGTCTAAGATCACCTGGTAAGTGAAAGGTGGGACAGGCATGAAACCACACCTCTCGGGCTCCAAAGTCCATTTCCTTCCTCTGTGCTCTGCCTTCAAGGTCCGCGGGGCCTGGGGCAGCGTTTGGGGGAACCAAGAGTAATTTGGGGTATGCAGCAACCAGGCAGAGGGAACAGCAGGAGTAAAGCACAGAAGTCAGAACATGCCAGGCATGTCTGGAGGGCCCGTCAGGAGGCCTGGGGTGGGGGCTCAGCGCAGGTGTGGAGGAGGACCAGGACAGCTTGGCGGCAAGTGAGAGGAAATCGAGTTCATTCTGGCTGAGCCTGGAAGACACACTGCTCCTCTGAGCGGTCAGTGCAGGAATAAAGTGGGCAGGGGTAAGAGGAAAAAGTGCTGACCTGAGCAGATGCAGAGAAACCATGGGCCACCAGACCAGACACACACCCAGAGCACAGGCGCTGCCGACACCGCTCCAAGCACCTCGCACATGCTGTCTCACACATGCTGTCTCGCACATGCTGTCTCCTCTACTCTCAGAGCCATCCTGCGGGATGGGCATTATCTCCAGTCTACTATACTCAAGGAAACTGAGGCTCAGAGAAGTTGAGTAACATGCCCAGGGGCACACAGTGAGTCGGGGGCACAGATGTGATTTGGACTTTGGCTCTAGAGTATGGTCTTAACCCCTCACTGCTCCCCCCGAGGTACGATTCTTAGTTCCTGGCCCTGTTCTGAAAGCAGGAGCAGAAGTACAGTTGTATTCGTTGTACTATGGATATAGCTCTGGGTTCTATTTTGTTCCCTACTTAATCATGCTTTACGCACCGCTGCAGCTCATGCAAGATCAGTCACTAACTTCGGCTTTTTACCCCTACTCCCTGTTTACTCACTGATTGTAGAAACCTGTGTCTTGAAGTATTTGATCTTGCAAAGTCCCAAAGAGAGTCTCATTACCCGAAACATTGCTTACCCCCAGATTATTTCAAGCACCCCCACTCAAGATTTTGAGGAACTCCTCACCTTCCTTTCATATATATCAGCTGTTCTTAGGCTCAACGGGGCAAGGCAGCTTCGGGAAGGATCCTCTTCCTTCTCACTGGGCTATCCTTCTGATAAATCTTTCTTTGCTTCAGAACCAGGGTCTGAGCCATTGGCTTACTGCATCTTAGGTGCACAGACAAGTTTCAGTTGGGTCATAAGCCCTCCTGCTCTGTTGTTCGAGGCCTGATCACGGCAGCCTGGCCTGTGACCCTAAGTGGCTTCCCTAAATAGGAAATGAGGGGCCAATGAATGTCACAGGGGAAACACTGGCAGATCTGGGCTTTAGAAACACACAGGGAGGGAGTGCCTGGATAGGTCTGGGAGACAGAGGACGTGCCCAGGCAGGAGTCAGGGAGGGCTTCACTTGGCACAGCAGTAGAAAAGGAGAGAGGAACCCAAGTGAGATGCTCAGTGCCGGCCACCGGGCCACTCAGCCTGCGCTGGGGGAACAAGAGGCGGGTGCAGGCCCCTGTCGGAGGCACATGGGTGACGGACGGCGAGGCTCCAACGCTGCCTCTGGGTTTGCATCACTTTCTGGTTCATCTGTCTCACTGCACTGAACACTGCCCATGGTCAGCTTCTGGAGCGGAGGGGAGTGCAGCCCTGCAGGCTCACACCTATGGGTTTGGAGCCCCTGAGGTGCCCTCAGCCTGGCCCTGCAGGCCCGGCAGAGCCATGGCCTCCCCTCCAAAGAGGAACAGGGCAGGGATGGGTGTGGTCCAGGGTTCTTTGAGGCTCTGACAGTTGCTGGGGACACAGCTGCCTCCTCTGGGCTCAGAGCAGCTGGCCGGATGGGTGGAGATGCTCCTCCCAGAGGAGAATGGACCTTGCCAGAGAAGACCAGGTGAGGCATCCATTGGCTCCTACCCCGTGGCTTGCCTGGGAGGAGCAGGGTCTGGTTCCAGGAGGAGCAGACATGACTATTTCTAGGGTCAGTATGGAGCACGGGGCAGTGGGCCCCCATCCTGTGGGGATACCATTCTCAGGGAACCTCACGGCCCTGACCCTCTAAAGCTAGTAAGGGCCATGGGCCGATGATGCCCCTCTCATAGGTCTCATGGGGGCTCTAAGTGATGGTCCCAGCAGCATTGCAGCAGTGCCTTTCCCCATCATGCCTTCCCTTAGATCAAACCCATCCCTGGCTTTCATCCACTGCCCAGCCGGAAGCAGTGTCCCTGCGGTGAGGGGACCCCATGCTCCTTCTATCCCAGGATGCCCCCCACCCCATGGCCTCAGGTCAGAGGGCATCTTCCAGCTGCAGAGGGGACAGAAAGAAGGCACAATGGCTTCTTAATCCCCTCAGGCAAAAGGTGACACCCACATCACTTCTCCCAATGCACAGCTGAGAGCTGGCCCCGCCCAGATGTAAGGGGGGCTGGGAAATGTCGTCCTGCCCATGGCCGCCTCACTGCCTCTGCTGCCCCTCTCCCTCACCACTACCTGTCATCCGCATCGTCAACCCCACGTGCGCAGTGACACCACAGCCACACTCACCACCATCGTTCACCTCGTCACATCACTGTGAGGACCTGGAGGAAGGGAGAGGATGTTCAGCAGTCCAGGCAGTTGGAGGTTCAAATCCCGGCCCTGCCCCTTGGCAGCTGTGTGGACTGGGCAGGTCCCATCACCCCCAACCCCTAGCCTCAGACTGTGCGTCTGCAAGTGGGGGTCCTGAGGCCCAACTCACAGAGCTGCTACGAGGCTCTGTCGTGGCACCTGCTGGACAATGGTCAGCACAGGGTCTGGCCCTTCACTTAGTGGGAGCAGCTGTGGTGGGGGGGACTGGTCCCCTAGGGGGAGGTGGCAGGAGGGCACAAGGGAAGCACATGGGCTCAAAATATGGCCTTTCCAGCTGGCCTTCCACGTGGCAGGTTTTGAAATTTGATTCAAAAACAAGCAGAAAGACTCCACGGAGAGGGGAATGTGTTAGGACAGGTGATACAGGAGAGAACAGAGCCTGTGCGTCTGCAAAGACTTGGATTGTGTCACTCCCAGAAAGAAGTCCCCTAGTACAGCAGCCCCAACACTGGGACACGGAGGTGAGGGGGCCGGGCTCCCGGATGGAAAGATGGCAGCAGCAACAGGACTAATGTGGCAGTTGTCATGCTCGGGACACTGCCCTGGGAAGAGGGTCTCATGGTGATGGTGGGGAGCCTGGGAGGAGCCAGCTGGCACCCACCTGCCAGGTGACTCTGGGGATACCACTCAAGTACTCCAAGCCTCCCTCCTCACCTGCCTCCAGCAGCCACACTCAGGCCCAGCATCCCCAACCTCCCCATCCCCAGGGCAGAAGGCAAAGAGCCACAGGGTGGCCACAGCAGTGCAGGGGGGCACCAGGATTTAGCAACATGGCAAGCACCTGGAGATGTCTAGCTGTTTTACCTCCACAGACATTAGCTACAGGTGCACTGCACCCCACCCCCCCGTGAGAGCCCCCTGGCCCCAAGGCTCACCTCTGACCTTGACGCCAGCAGGCAGCCTCCTACCAGGTGGCGACCAGGGCCCAGGGTTGAGGGTGACCCTTCCCGCCTCCTCCAGTCAGGAGTCTATTGCGCAGATGTGAAATATTCCGGCAGCAGGGAATTTGGATCTGGGGTCTCCTTTGAAGATGTTCCCTTCTAGACAACACCCCAGAAAATTCCCCAACTCAGCTGCCACAGCCTCAAAACAGATTCAGCCATAAGTACTGAAAGAGCAGGGAAAAGGGAAGGAAAGGAAACTTCTGATACCACTGATGGGATGAAGGTTATGAATAGCTGGCTGTCCCGCCACCACCTGTCACAGCCATGGGGAGAACCCCCGGGGTGGGCGACTCAGGGCCTGAGTCCTCCTCCCTGCAGGGCCCAGGTGGGCCTCAGCCCCAGCCTGGTGGAGTCATCAAATAAATCCAACATTTAGAAAAGAAGGGGTTCTGGGGGTGTCGGGGACTTCAGCAGACACTTTCCTGAAATTCAGCAGTAATAAAAGGAAAAAACAGACCCGCTCGCTCCAGATAACCAGTGCCAGGGAAGTAATTACATGGCTCCTTTCCTCGGGGAGGATGCTGGTGGCAGAGGCACCTGCCCAGGTAATTCATCAGCCGCAGATTAATGGACTCCTCCCTGGGAGCCGCTGCACATGTCTCTGTCCGGGGTACTCGGGACACTTCTAAGTAGATTACATCAAGACTGTTTTTCTCTGTCATCCCTGAGTGGGGAGGTGGGGGTGCCACACTGGGAGGCGCAACTGAAGATGAATTTGCTGACACTTAACCAGCAGAGAAACAGTCCATTCAAGTGAAGGAGTTGTTTCCAATGGCTCCAGACCTCCCAGGGCCTCGGTTTCCCTTGGAACTCAGTGAGTTGTAACCCTTGTCGCAACAGGTGAGCAGAGAGCCCAGCTGTGTGTGCACTGGAACTAAGGCTTGGTCTTGTGGGAAGTACGGCAAGCCTCGGTTTTCTCATCTGCAAAATGGGAATCATAGGAATGGAAGGATGGGGACTGCTGCTTTCTGGTATCTACCTTCCTCTGATATTTGAGTTGTTTAAAACAAGCATATATTTCCTTTGGGAAATTGGGTGCCTCACTGGCTTACAGGTGAGTGTTGGAGATGGTACAACACCCACAGCACATGGCTGGGCATGCACTGGGCATGGGAAGCCTGTAGCTGCCGTATGGCTCTGACCATTGTGTGGCTCTGGGAAATCAAGGTTTGTGTCCTGGGTGTTTGCTATGTGACTTTGGGCAAGTGTTACTACCTCTCTGGCTTTGGCAAATTTAACTCTAAAGTTAGAATGTTGGGAAATTCCTCAGCCTATTAAAGGACATACTAAAGGAAGAACCCACAGCTAACATCATCCTTAATGATCAAGACTGAATGCTTCCCCTTTAACATCAAGAACAAGACAAGGATGTCTGTCTTGCCACTTCTATTCAATATGGTCCCAGGGGTTTTAACCAGGGAAATTAAGCAAGAAAAAGAAATAGAAGGCATCCATTTTGGAAACAGAGAAGTAAAATCACGTCTTTGTATGGGATAACATGACCTTGAATATAGAAAGTCCTAAGGAATTCTCAGAAAAACACCACTAGAACTCAAAAATGAGCTCAGCAAGATTTCAGATTAGAAGAGAAATATACAAAAATCAGTTGTATTCCTTTTTTAAAGATTTTATTTATCTATTTATTTGAGAGAGTGTGTGTGAGCGGGAGAGGGAGAAGGAGCGGAGGAAGAGGAGAGGGACCAATAGACTTTGAGCTGAGCACAAGCCTGATGAAGGGCTCAGCCCCATAACCCTGATATCATGACCTGAGCTGAGAACAAGAGTCGGTCACTTAACCCACTGAGACACCCAGGCGCCCCAGCTGTATTTCTATGCACGAGCATAGAACAATCTGAAAATGAAACTAAGAAAAAGATTCAATTTACAAGTACACCAAAAACAATAGAATGTCTAAAATTAAAGTAAGGCATTTGTGATCAAGGGGTTTCACCAAGGACATCAAGACAATTCAATAGACAAAGAATAGTCATTT
>RCUC01089907.1:0-11577 GCA_003697995.1 Taxidea taxus jeffersonii | reverse complement strand
GGCTGGGGGTGGGCACTCACGTTCTCCAGGCAGGTGCTGTCCTTGTCCTTGTGTAGGTAATGCTGCTGCCAGAAGCGCAGCAGGTTGTGGAAGTTGTTGAGCAGGAAGCCGGGGTACTTCTTGCTGTGCTCCATTCGCTGCAGCAGCCGTAGGTACAGCGGCAGCCGCTCTTTCCGGCGGGCCAGCATCAGGATCACCAGGCTGGTGTTGAGACAGCTGACGTTCTCCTGCCAGGCGCGGGGCCATCCCAGTCAGGGGCGGGCGGGGAGCCCTGGGGGCCCCTGGCGGACCTAGGCTGCTGCGGGGCAGGGAGGGGACCCTGCGGGGCCCCCAGTGGAGTACACAGGCCACGCACCGAGCTTCCCCCTGCCCAGGCCTGAGAGCGGACCTGCCCCGAGTACCCGAGTACCTGCCTGTCCCTCCTCCACCCACCACCCGTCCCCACCCTGGTGCGACCCTGGTCGCCGGTCCAGCTGGAGTCCCCTCCTCCTCCAGAGTCAGCTCAGGCATCACTTCTTCCTGGGAGCTCTGGTTCCCGGAGCTTGGATCCCTGCACAGGGCAGGGGGCCTGCCTCAGGGGCAGCCGCCTCACTGACTAACTCCCACTTGGCACTAGGCTGGGGCCGCATGAGGGAAGTCTCGGCCCGTTCGGCTCACTGTGCGGCCCCGGCCCAGCTTCCTGCCTCAGCAAGTGTGTGCTGGCTGAAGGAACAGAGGACAACCTCTGAGGCGTACAGCATCACCCTCATTCTAGAAAAGGAGTGTGAAGCTTGAGGAAGGGACAGCTGTGGTTAGTCAGGGACGGAGTGGGAGGCAACATCAAGTCCAACCGGCGCAACCAACCCAAAACCTGCGCAGAGGAGGGGCGCTGAGAGCACTGGACCGGGAGTCAAGAACTCAGTGCCAATGCTGACCGCCCCCCCGTGACTTTGGAGACTTGCTACCCCCTCAGGCCCTGTCCATAAAATGGGGCACTGCTCCCTTACTGGAAAAAGTCCTCAGAATAGCTGGCAAGGTTTCCTAGGAACCAATAGATGGATCAAGATACACTCCTAGGGAAGGTGGGACAGATCAGCCATCGGGCTCCAGCACGAGGGAGCCACCTCCCACATCCCTGCCCTGCCGTGGGGCCCTACCCCAGGGGCCGCATGGCATCTCACCTGGGTCAGTGTCTGCACGTGGATGATGTTGATGAGGCGGAAGAGGAAAGACATCTGCGTGGGGACCTGGGATATGTAAGCAAGCAGGCGGCACTCGGACAGGACCTCAGCAACTGGGGACAGAAGAGTAGAGGCTTGGAAGCTGGTCTGTGGCTCAGGACCAGGGATGCGCCACTCAGGCTTCTAGCCATGCCCTCCCTGGGGTTCCGACCCCGGAGCTGGGAGCCCCAGCCACGGAAGCGGCCACAGGAACGGCGGCTGCAGCAGGAACACAAGCCCGTGCTGCCTCTCAGAAAGAGCCCATGTTCTCAGGAAGGCCCAGCAGGAGTTCACCACCCCCTCGTCCCTTAGTGGGTGCAGGGGCCGCCTCCCTCTGAGGCCCTCCCTCCCTTCGGCTCACCACCTGGCCCCTCTCATCCCAGGCAATTCCAGCTGGGCGGGGGTGGGGGGGGGTGTTTGGTTTCTGCATTTTGACTGCAACAATAGTTCTTCACTTTTATTAAAATGCGTGTCTTATGAAAGGAAGCACAGATGACAGAAAGTCAAAGCAGCCAGGAAAATCTCCCGGAGAGCCACAACCTTGACCCCAGCCATGTGGGCATTTGGGGCAGGTGCCTCTAGCCACTATGGTGTGTCCTTGTGAGACCCTGAGTGTTTGACACTGGTGCGGCCACAGTGGGCTGATTCGCCCGGGCAGGACGAGTTTTTCTTACCTTTCATGTCCACCTGGTTCTCGAAGCGGTCCAGCGACAGAGTGACGCAGCGCACCAGCATGTTGGAGTCCACCAGAGAGCTGTTGATCTGCTTCAGGAACACCTGGAACTGGAGTGGAGCCCGAGCTCAGAAGGCTGCTGGGAGGCTCCGCTGCACTGAGCTGCAGCCTCGGGGTGGGGGTGGGGGTGCACTCTCTGCGAGGGGCACCCCTTTACCCGGGCCCAGTGGTTTCTGGTCAGACCAAGGCTGTGACACACTGGGGAAGCCAACCCTCAGCAGGAGCTCACGCCACATCAGACATAGCCCAGTATCTTCCACACTGATAGGTGCTGGGCTCCTCTCATTTCCACTTTTTTTTTTTTTTTAATTTTTTATTTATTTATTAGAGAGAGAGAGAGAGAGAGAGAGCACAGGCAGACAGAGAGGCAGGCAGAGGCAGAGGGAGAAGCAGGCTCCCTGCCGAGCAAGGAGCCCGATGTGGGACTCGATCCCAGGATGCCGGGATCATGACCTGAGCCGAAGGCAGCCGCTTAACCAACTGAGCCACCCAGGTGTCCCTCATTTCCACTTCTATTGGCCTGAGCTGTGTTTCTGTCAGAGAGCCCAGGAGGTGAACAACCAGGCCCAGTCGTGCCCTTCTGGGGCTCAGCCCAGTACCCGCCGCACCACATCAGGGCTAGGTCAAAGCCCCAGGCCCCCACTGTCTCACTGGCCTCCAGCAGCTGCACCGACCACCCCTGTACACCCAGGGTCTAGCACAGTCCCAGCACAGAGCAGGGGTGAACGACTGTTCACTGAAGACTGCCCACTGACTCCCCAGCGCTCTCCAATTAAAAACCAGCACCCAGGGGCACCTCGGTGGCTCAGTGGGTTAAAGCCTCTGCCTTCAGCTCAGGTCATGATCCTGGGGTCCTGGGATCGAGCTCCACATCAGACTCTCTGCTCAGGAGCCTGCTTCCTCCCCCTCTCTCTGCCTGCCTCTCTGCCTACTTGTGATATCTGTCAAATAAATAAATAAAATCTTTAAAAAAAAAAATCAGCACCCGAAGACTAGCAAGGACCAGGGCTCCAAGGTAACTTCATCTTCTTCTCTTTTTCTTTTTCAAGATTTTATTCATTTGAGAGCACAAGCGAACATAAGCAGGGTGGGGGGCAGAGGGAGAGGGAGAAGCAGACACCCCCAACTGAGCAGGGAACCCTATGCAGCACCCAATTCCAGGACCCTGAGGTCATAACCTGGACCAAAGGCAGATGCTTAATTGACTGAGCTACCCAGGCGCCCCTCCACGACAACTTCTGAACACCATGGCAAACCCCACAGAGCCCGAGTTACTCTTACCTTTGCATCAGTGTTGATGTATTTGTTGAATCTCTTGAATGCATCAACGTTGAACTTCATTAACTCCCCCAGAAGGTCAAAGTAACTCTGGAGCACATCCCTCGACTTGCACTCGCTGTCCACAATGCAGTACAGGATGTGCTGGGGGAGGGAGAGGACAGGATGAAGGCAGGAAGGTGGCTGAGCCCTGGGGCCAACAGGCAGACGGGGCTGCCGCCCCCAGGCTGTGCTCATCCAAACTGCCCGCTGCCTGCCCCCCGCCCCCGACCAGGGCCAGGCACAGAGCCCCAACCACGCGATGCCTGCTTCAAGTAAGCATCCACGTCAGTTGATGGAACCTGTTCCCCTGTCTAGATTCTCATCTGGGGATGTTGGGAGCTCCAAGGGTGGGGCCGTGCCTGATGCATCTCACCAGCAGGTTGGGGACGGGTTGGGGTAGGCAGCCATGAGCTCTCCTGCTTACCCAGGGCTCCCCAGCTTGCAGGCGAGGGGAGCTGTTTCCAGAAGGAACATCAGCCACTGCCTTAGCACTGAGACCACTCAGGTAAATTAAGCATAGGGTTTAAGGGCATGGGACACATTTTGACCCCATGGTTTGTGTTCATAGTTATGAATAAGAAAGTTTATACTAAAATCAATGAATTTTTATCAGGAACATAAAGCCAATTTAACTTCTTAAAGTTTTCTATGACAGTTCAACTGTTTCCATTTTTCATTTTCCTGAAGGTATGCTACGATCAATTTCTTATGGATTTACAGTTCATGGGTCAGTTCCTTGTTTGTATCCCTTTTTTATTTTTTTAAAACCAATTATATCTTTGGCCATTTTGCTCCCTGCCTTTTTATAAATTTTTCTTTTTCTGAAGGCCATTTTATAATAAAAGGAAATTAACTTTTCAACAACAGCAAAATATCCTCAGGGTCAAAAGGCCTTACTGGGTAACTTCAGACTCTCTCACTCTTCACGGGCAACCCCAGCTCCCTCCAGCATCCATTAAGCACCTATGGGAACCCACAGCTGGAAACTCGGGAGAAGTCCTAGGGCAATCTGCATTGGCGTTTTAAAATAAAGAGAGGTGGTCTGTTCCTGACCAGCTGTCTAGGGCTCAGGAAGGAGAGCAATGCATGGGGCTGCGGGGAGAATGGGACACCCAACACCCTGGCTCCTCCAGGCCATTACCTCCAGAAGGCCTCGCTTCAGCAGGAACATCTGGTCTGCATAGGAGGTGGTCCCTCGGAGGAAACTCTCCACAGCCCGGGCTTGCCAAAACCTGCGACCCAAATGTTGACCCCTGGCCCAGGTGGCTAAGGCTGCCCTCTTCTGTCCCATATTCCATTCACCAAGGGGCTGGGAGATGTTTGCTGCCTCTTGATTTATTCAACATTTACTGCGCATCTGCTAGGCATCAGACCTCATACTAGGCATTGAGGATACAGTAAGGATAAGTCCTCACGGAACGGACAGTTCAGTGGGGAATAGTCCTCTATTTGGTTCAGTCTGTGTCTCAGAGCAGGGGGATCTAGGATCAAAGGGCTGGGTACAGTAGGACACATATGAAAATGGACTCTAGGTTTTGACCCTTCAAAAGAACAGGGGGACAATGGAAAATGGGGCTGGGAATGCAGGAGGAACTGGGCAGACATGTGCAGATGGGCCACTGAGCTCACTTCTGATGAGCTGTCCTAGAGATGTGGCCCCAGAGGGCAGAGCTGGGATCAGTGAGGGGAAGTCTGGACAAGTCAGGCTGAGCTGACCTGCGGGGGGGCGGTGCATATGAGGGCACGGAGCCTACTGCCCAGCCCTGACAGAATGCCTCCCTTAGCAGGCTTCTGCCCACAGCCTTCACGACTCATCTCAGGCGAGCAGGAGGAGCTCTGAGAAGCCCTCCCCCTCCCCGCCCACCCCACCACCCCTCAGCTAGGGAAGGGGCTCTCCTTTGATCCTTCAGTTCCCATGGCAGGTCCTGGCTCCGCTCCTTTTCATACTACATTCAAACCGGTTTCTTTTCATGCTTATTTCCTGCAACCCAGAGAACTCCTGTGGGCAGGGGGGATAGCTCCTATTTCCCTACCACCTGTCTGTCCAACGCCAGCACAGAGTAGGCGCTTGGTGAATGCCTGGTCAGTTCTTGAAATACGCTGCTGGTATGCAGAAGCTTATACATACCCGCTGAGTCAGATCCCCTCTGCCCCACAGCAGTCAGATGTCCAGGGTGGAAGCTGGTAACTAAATGAGGTATTTCTAACCACCTGGGAAACACTAGGTTTCTGGGCCCATCAGGAATGGCAGGTGCCTGTTCCCAAACCTACCGGAAAGAGGACTCAGCTGGCTCCTTCTTCATGACCTGCAGCAGACGAGTTAGTAAGCCCCTCTTCCCATCACACACCAAACTCCTGGAACAAAATAGGGACACTGGTGACAGACCTGAGGCTGACAGGGTCCAGTCCCACTTGGCCGAAGGACTACTGTTGTCCTGGGGCCCTGAGGCTGGGTCTCTCTGCTGCTTTTGGTGCGTGAAAACACCTGGGGACATTTCCAAGGCAACAGGAGGCTCCCCTGCTCTGCCTGGACCCAGAGCACCCCAAGGACTACTGCAGTCCTAGAAAGGAAGAGCCAAGTGAATTCACACCACGTCTCAGAACAGCTTTCCCTTCACAGACCCACTAGCAAGTGATCAGAGGCCAGAAAAACCCAGAGTCCATGCTCAGAATTGCTGGAGGGAGGGCTATTTCCACCAAAGTGAGTCTGAAACGCCGTGACAGTCTCCCAGATGGGGCAAAGTCTGTGCCAGTAGGGTGAGACAGGGAGTACCCTGGGCCCCACGTTCCGCTCCAGCTGGCTTTGGACAAGTCCCCGTGCCTCTGGGCCTCAGTTTCCCAGTCTAGAAAGCAAAGACATTAGATGAGGAAATGACTCAGACTGCATCACGGGCTGAGAGGGTCAAACAGGAAGGGGTTCTGGGCCCTTAAGTTCCCTCTTCAAACAGAACAGCTCTACTTCTATCCCCTACAGACATTATGGAGTGTGCATGATTTCATTTAAACAGATTTCTCCTGCTTTAAAAAAAAAAAAGAGGCTGAGAATTATGCCTCCTGTTGCTGGATACAGTCCTCCCTGCCCGGACCCCCATGAGCCTGTGACCTCCCTACTGCTCAGAAGGTGACACAAGCATAACCCAGTTAATGGGACTTGACAAAGGGCAAGAAAGAAGCATGTCTGCAGAGGTGCATGACAAAGGAGCAGGCAGAGCACATGTGACTTTGGCACGTGACCTCTCCAAGTCCCTGCTCCTCGCTCGGTGAAGTGGAAGGGATGCTGGCACTCCCCTCCTAGGGCTGCTGGGGGCCCCGGGGAGGTAAGGCAGGTGGTGCCCCCGGGACACTGCAGCCGCCCGTCAGTGAGAAACCACCAGTACCACACCTGCTGGCACGCGTCTGTGGGCGTGCGCCACCCCAGGGCAGGCGTGCAGCCACAGCTGCCGCCACCCACCTGTCAGTGTTGAGGACAGCTTCCACCTCAGGGATGTTGGCTTTGAGAGAGATGGCGCTGAGTTCGTTCAGCTCCTGGTTATTGAGCAGTAGGTACTTGTTCCTGAAACACATGGTTTGAAGGGGGTCAAGGACAGGAACTGGGCTAGTCACCTTCCCATGTCCCTCAGTGAGAATCAGAGAATCCCGCAAGTGCCCTCCCTGGACACCACCTGCAGCAACAGGGCAGCAACAGGGCTCTGGCCATGGGAGCCTCCCTGCCCCACCTCCTACCTCTCCACCTGCCACATTCACTAACACCGCCCCTTTCCTCAACATCTCCAGGCCTTTTGTTTGCCCCTGAACATTCCTAGTTGACCTCTCAAAGGCACTTCCAACTCAATGATGCGCAAATCAAAATCTCCATTTTGCTTCTCAAACCTGGCCCTATTCCAGCATTCCCAGCAGGGGGCCGGCGTCAGCTAGGACACTCCATCCTGTGCCCTTCACCTCTAGGCCTGGTATCACCCAAGCCAGCTTCCTAAATGGTCTCTCCCAGGAACTGATTCAACACACAGCACCCCGAGAGATCTTTAGGAAATGGGACTCTGATCACGTCACTCCTGTCAAAAACGCCCCCACAATTTCAAACTTTTGACGATGTAAAATCCAAGCCCACCAACACAACCCACAAGGCCCTGTGGCTCAGCCACCAACCACCTTTGCAGCCTTGCTCTGAGCCAACTCCCCCTTCATTCATATCACCTGCCACACTAGCCTTCCTGTACACACGGCATTCGCTCCTGCAGTAGATTCTTCTGGAACAGTCAGCCTCTCACTCTTCCCTTTCACCCAGTTTATTACTGCCAACCCTTCGGATCTCAGCTGACAAGTTACTTCTGCAGAGAAGAGCTCCTGACAGCCCTCTGGCCAGGTCACGATCCCTATCAAATGTTCTCTCACAGAACCATGCTCCTTCCGCCAGAATATTATCGTCATCTGTCACCGCACATTCAATGATAAAATTCTCTGATTCATGTCCTTCTCCCTTTTCAGTGGGGGTCATGGCTGTTTTCACTCCTCACTGTCTCCCCAGAGCCTAGCACATACAAGTGCTCAGATTTAAGAGTCTGGCGCAAGTTAGGCACCCAATTCCTCAGAAAAAAAAAAGTACACAATTAGAACAAACTGGTGCCATTTTTCAGAGGGTTCACCCACTTCCTGGAGCTTAAGTCCTTCAGACAGAGAACATCTGAAAGAGGATGGTCAACATCTGTCCTCAGGCACATTCTGGTAGCTTATACTACGCTCCAGAGGAATTTAAGCCAATGTTTAAAATTAGGACCTTTCACAGAAATCTTAATTTCGAGCTTCCCTTGGGGGAAAAACTCAGAAGCTATGTGACAGTGGGCCCAGTTTCCTGTATACCAACAGTGGGCCAGAGCTGAGCAGTACTGCCTGTTGTTCCAGCTCACCGAAGTCCCCACCACACTGTCCCCAATGCCAAGGTCAAGGGTCAGCTGCTACTCACTCTTCCTCTGCAATGTTTTTCCTATAGCAGAGAATCATTCTCTTATATATTCTCCATTGAAGATTGAAAAATTAAAAAATGAGAGGGCAGAATGTGTTTCAAAAAAATGGGAGTGGGTACATCTCCTTGTGTAGGTCAAGAATATTCCCCCTATTCAATAAATACTCAGCCCACTCTGCCCACCTGAGGTCCTCATGAAGAGCCACGCTGTCCGCTCCTCGTTCAGAGAGGCAGACAGTCGAGAGATATATCGACTCCAAGGGTAACAAGGGGCCAGCAACATCCGTACTCACTTTCTAGGCTGACCATGAGGGCCCGGGGCAAGCTCAGCACTGGGCCGCGCACAAAGGAAGGGCAGCACCAGCAGCAGTGCCCAGCAGCGCGTCGTGTGAGTGCGGCCACCCACACTGGCTGAGGTGGCAGCAGCTCGCATGGCTCCTGGGTCCTCCCAGGCTGAGATCGACAGGACAGGGAGATGAGACAAGCTGGTGCAACAGCTCTCCTTCCAGGGACAGCTCGTACTTACTCGTGGTGGTCGCTGAAACTCTGGAGAAGCCGCAAGAACTGTATCTTCAAGGTGATGTCCTAAAACACACGTGCACCCTTGATGTTCAAACCATGGTCACGATGTTCCCAAAGAAAACAGAACACTCTGCCAAAAGCCTGGGCGTGTCACTGATTCTCTGAGCCTTTGTCCTCATGCACAGTGAGGACTTCTCTTGAGTCAGAAACCCTTTGCTGACATCCACATCTGGCCAATAGCAGAATAAGCTAATGGGACCCCTCCTGCTAACCCCTACCCCCGCCAACATCTTGGATAAAAAAATAACTGAAATTCTTTAAAATGTGAGGCTAAGTTCCTAACAAAGGAAAATCCACGGGAATCAGAGATGAAGAAAGGACTGGGCTCAGCGTGGGAAGCACGAGAGCAGATGGCAGGCAGCTCGGGGAGGATGGAGAAGTGGAAATGACACTTACTCACCCAGGGCTTGGGTTTTAAACGCCCTATAGGAACTAGACAGAAACCTGAACCCACATAAAGCCCGGGAAGCATATACACTTGGTGAAAAGAAGGGTTAGAAAACCCCCACATACCAGCCCAGGGAGCCAGCACGGCTGCCTACTTCTGTGGGGGTACTGCTGGTGGTAGAGGGAGCCCCCAGGAGAAGGTTTCTGGGCTCATACCTTCAGGGCCAAGGCACGCAATGTGAAAATTTGCCATGGGACACGTGCCCCTAGTGTACCTGGCAGACAAAAGCGAAGTCTCTAAAGAAACACTTCCAGGGCCCAGGCTACACTGCAGAGCACGAGGCAATTTTCCACCCCAAGATGAGTCTGAAGACTCAAATATAAGCATTAGCACCTCACGAGCAATCCGAGACCATAAAAAAAGTATGTTACACGCAATAAAAGAGATGGAATGCAACAGTACAGAACATTAATATAATGAATAAATACCAAGTAGCCTTTGACAAAGAGCCAGCTGTCTCAAAATGCAGAATATATTCACTTGAAATTAAAAACTCAGATGGATGGGCTGAGAAGCAAAATCTGATGAGGCTGAAGAGAAAAAGAGTAAGCTGGAAGATAAGGCATGGAGGAAAGTCCCCAGAGCATGGCACAGGGACCAGGGAGGACCTATGGCACCAACGGCTGTGTGGCACTTTCAAGTCCCTGGGTACCAGCCCCCTCGTGGTGGTGACCAGGCCTTCAAGTGGCCCATGAAGACAGCGGACAAGGGAGTGGGACCTTCCTTTTGCAAGAAATAGGCTCAGAAATTCAGTGACTCGCTCAAGCTCTTCTAACAAGCTGAGTGGCACACAGGCCTCCTGACACCCAGTCCAATGCTCTCTCCAGGACACCATAAGAGAGGCTCGGCAGAGGCGAGCCCTTGGCTCCTTTAAAAAAGAAAGCATCCTAAAGCCCTTTTTGGCTACAGACCATTGGTGGTGCATGGTTTCAGGGGGGCAAAACTACTACTGGTGGATGGACGATACAATGGGGGAAGAGTACGGAACAAGGGAAAACTTGCTACTAGGTCATGGTGTGGCGAGCCCTGCCTGGAGGATAGCGAGCGCCCCAATCCAGAGGTATGCAAGAGAAAGCTGGCCACAAGACCCTTCTCCAAGGCAGTTTCCACTTATGGGATTATACAGACTTTATGAATAAAAAATATATATATGTATACATATATATGAAATTATGTGTGTGTGTGCGTGCGCGTGCACGCACGTGTGTGTGTCTGGGTGACTCAGTCGGTTAAGTGTCTACCTTCAGATCAGGTCATGATCTCAGGGTCCTGGGATCGAGCCCCACATTGGGCTCCCTGATCACCAGGGTCTGCCTCTCTCTCTTACTCTGCCCTTCCTCTCTGCTCATGCTCTCTCTCAAAATAAAAATAAAATCTTTAAAAGTCAAAAATTTAAAAATGAGATTTCAAAGGGTCAACAGCAGATCTTGAAAGAACTCAAGTAAATCTCATCTGTTGCCATGCCCCCTGCTCACCGGGCTGCAGTCACAGTTCTGGTTGTGACCATGGAGGACAAGGGCAGATGCTGAGTGCTTCCTCCAAATCAGCTTGTCGAACAAATTATTGAGCCCAGGGATCAGCTTGAACTCCGCGATCATTCTGTGAACCTGGATGGGGTACGAAGACAAAAGCATTACAACAACCGTGCTGCAAATATCCATCAAAGCCTCACGCTTGGCATGCACAAAAAAATCTTTAGGACAAAGAAAGTGATAAACTGTAGGGACTGCTGAAGTTTAAAGAAAATCCCCACTTAGCCTACCCTTCACTGCACTCTCACTATGCACACTATACTTTTATTCTCCACTCACACAATACTCCTAGGAGACACACTATACGGTGGGTCCTCTTTTAAGAACATGAGTTTGGATTCAGAGAGCCCTGGGTTTGACTCCCACCTCCAGCACATATGAACTTTGTAACCCTAATCAAATCTCTTAGTCCTTCTAGTTTGTTCCCTCCTCATATCATTAAAAAATAAAAATAGCCTGCATGCTTCAGAGTAGGATAAATTTCAACTGGAGGCAAGATAAACATTAAAAAAATTAAATGCTAAATATCCTAGAAAAATATACACAAATAATTTTTTAAAAAATGACCAATGAGAAAGACTTTCTAAAGTATTAAGTCTATTAAGTAAATCTAGAAGGCAAAAGAGAAAACCATTCAATTCAACCATGTAAACCTTTAAAAATGCTCTATGGCAAAATTCACAATAAGCAAAGTCCATATCATGATTCAAAGTCCATACTGTGACTCTCATCACAGGCAAAAAGCTAATTTCCTCTCTAAGAAATCCTACAAATCTCTCTTTAAAAAAAAAAAAAAAAAAAAA
>RCUC01089883.1:0-10930 GCA_003697995.1 Taxidea taxus jeffersonii | reverse complement strand
GGACATGTAGAAATTAACATATATGTAAATTGGCTTAGATATTTGACATTAAAGTTTTAAAATTCCTTTTTTTAAAAAGATTTTTATTTATTTATTTGACAGAGAGACCGCGAGAGAGGCAATACAAGCAGGGGGAGTGGGAGAGGGAGAAGCAGGCTTCCTGCTGAGCAGGGAGCCCGATGTAGGGCTTGAACCCAGGACCCTGGGATCATGACCTGTGCCAAAGGAATATGTTTAACAACTGAGCCACCCAGGCACCCCTAATTTTAAAAATTCCTTATCTTCAATTCTTCACCTTATATACTGTGATAAACATAATTATAATATTAAGCCAAAGGGACTCTTTCCTTTGATAAAAGGCAGAGTGAGTATTTATGTACAACAAAGAAGGATTGGTCCCAATTTAGTCTTTTCCCTCCCTAAATTCTCCTATCATGAATGAGGTCCTTCCATTCCTCATCATACTAGGATTGGCTTATCAGATTGTCCTATAGCAACTTCAATTTTACTTATCAGGACCAAAATGTGTCATCCTATTTTCTATTTTTAGGGATTGTAGGAAGCTGTGCTTTGACATGTGAGATGTGAGGAGCATCTGTTAAAGAGAATGCTAGAGCTGAAGGTGTTAAATGTTTAAAGAAATGATAAGACTTTGTGCTCAGCTTCCACATAGGTTTACAAAGGGCTTACAGATACTAGAGAGCTATTCTCCGCACATTTCTATGAGGTAGATTTTATCTTCCATAAATACCTAAATGCACAGAGATGGCAAGTTGGCAGAGTGTTAACATCAAGCTAGACATATAAAGATTAACAGTAGCTCTGAAGGAAGAGAGCTGGTTATAGATATTTTAACCAGTTCCTAATTTTGGTCCTTCATCTATCTTGGCTATAGCTTAATGCTTTCTTGTAGGGCTCCAAAAATACATACACATCTGAGATAATTTTGAATTTTCATATCCCAGTGATACAGAAGACTTCTGGAAATGTACATGAACCAGTCAAATATTCTGTCAGTGAACTGGACTTCATTTCATTTATTTAAATTTTTTTTCTTGTATGCCTTTTTCAGTGGTTACTGAAAAATGTTATTTGGCACAGCTTTGGCAAAATCTGCTACTTGGGTTATGGTGAACATTCCAGGCCATAGTATGTATTATTTTCCTGTATATTACTTAGAGGCCTCCAGGTACCTATTGAATTATTTATTAAACTACCTCTCCCAGAACTTTGATGCTACTGCTCCCTGCATTTAGAAGCACAGTTCTTTGAAAGATTCTTTAATTGTAGTGTATATCAAAAATAAAATGTAATAAAAAGATGGTGCTGTTCTTTAAAATTGTGACAAGGTAATTTATATCAGCTTTATTTACTTTGAATTCATAATCATAATTTGCATTTCAGCCTGGTTTAAACATTATTTTTTTATGGTTGTTTTGAGCAGGGTCTTAAACCATCAAATATTCTCCAATACAACATGGCATTTTTGAGAAATATAGACCTTAATGTTAATGGGATTTGCTTTGCTAAATTCATACCATGCCTCTATTTATTTCTCTGTGATAACTTTTTTCATACATATAACTCATTTCATACTTCGTATCCACTTCATTTCTGCCTGTCAGGAAGCTGTTGTTTTCACCATGCTCAAGACACCATTTAAATTAGTTGATCAATATTTTACTACTTGGTTTTGGACAAATACAGCTACTCACTTTTTTTGTTTTGTTTTGTTTTTGCTGCTGCCTCTTAAAATGTTTCCTTCCTCTGGTATACTATTGTCTTAACTTGGGATGCCATATTTATTTAATAACATAATAAAATCCTATCCTCAGTGGCTTGAACAACAGACATGTTTCTCACAGTTATATATATCCATATTTAACAGGTTATTTAATAGAAACCTGATATTTGACAGAAACTTGACTGGGCCAGAGTCAGACTTTTGCAAAATTTTATATATATACACCATTGCTGGCCTTAAATATGCTTCTTGTAAAAAATGCTGTTACACCTAGAATTTTTGAGATGGAGTTTTACTCTGACATCTTCTACACCAAATGAAAACTGTAGCTAAACTGTCATGTTGGTCCCTATTATTTGTTTCATTAATCCCTGGGAACTACTTATGAAATTCTAAACCGTTATAAAAGACCCTGACAAAAGCCAACCCTGATGACCCCCAGGTATAGCCTGGAGAGTTAAACTGCTGGAGGGCTAATATAGACTGCATTTACACCTTTTATGCCATATCTTGCATTGTCTAGATACAAATTTTGACTCCTGTGCTTCTTGCAAAATCACAAGAAGGCTTCTTACTTTCTTCCCTAGGATTTCTCTAATATTGGAAACTAATGGTTCCTGAGCACCTTGACCAATAGGGAGTGGAGAACCTGTAAATAACTATTTTCCACTTTGCTATTTTGAATGGACAATGTTAAAGTTCATTTCACTCTGTGCTATATTGGGATTGATCCCCAGCTGCCCGTGGTGGTAACCGAATTAACAAAACACCCTTGAGGGTGCCTGGTTGGCTCAGTTGGTAGAGCATGTGATTCTTGATCATGAGGTTGTAAGTTCAGGCCTCATGTTGGGTGTTGAGATTACTTAAAAATAAAATCTTAGATAAAAAAAAAAAGACACCCTTGGGTGAGCTTTCCATCCTCATGTTTCTCTGTGTCCCAGTCCTCTCCATCTCACCTTTACTCCTGTTTCTTGAAGTTTTCCTTAAAACTAAACCATTTCACAAGACCTTTGTCTCTGTGTATTTTTTTTTTAATTTTATTTATTTATTTTGACAGAGAGAGATCACAAGTAGGCAGAGAGGCAGGCCTAGAGAGAAGGGGAAGCAGGCTCCCTGCTGAGCAGAGAGCCCAATGCGGGGCCCCATCCCAGGACCTCGAGACCATGACCTGAGCCGAAGGCAGAGGCCTTAACCCACTGAGCCACCCAGGCACCCCGTCTCTGTGTATTTTTAAAGAGCTGTCAAACTAAAACACACTGGCCCTTAGAACTTGTAGGGTCATAGATGAATTACTGAATGTCTCTGTTTTGTAGTTACTTGATCTTTGTACAGTAATAACTGCCCTGTGTGTAGCAAAGGGTTGTGAGAGCAGTCCTGAAACTAAGAGTGGTGCTTGCGAGATTGGCCCTCGACTGGTACCGATAGAAAGCATATCCTAATTGATAAGAGTTGTTCACTATGCCTAGTGTGCTAATACAAATAATGTGGTTTGTGCTCAACACTTCCTTTCTTGTAATCCGGAATTTGTTGATTCTAGGCAGAGAGAACCTATGCATCAGCCCTTCAATGAACAGACACTGGCACTTAGTCCCTAATTTGTTGATTCTAGGCAGAGAGAACCTATGCATCAGCCCTTCAATGAACAGACACTGGCACTTAGTCCCTAATAGTTTTCCCTGGATGGATATATTGCACATGTATTTCGATATATTCATTGTTGGGAAAAGAGTGTACTCTGACCACCACATAGGAGAGGGGAGCATAAAGAAGTTTGCATATGGATTCCTACAGATTCTATCTGGATTTTTTTCTTATTAATTTGTATGTCCCTAATACAGGGTTGTAATAATTCCTTAACCATAAGTACAGCTTAGATACTGAGTTCTGTGAGTGTTTCTAGCAAGTCTTTGCATGTAGGGGTGGTCTTGGTCACCCCTGACAGACCAGTTGTGGTTATTGTGAAGGTAAAATAAGGAGGAATAAAAGAGATTTTAGCACAGCACTTCTAACAAAAGTGTTTAAATAAAGTAAGATTTACTAAAGAGCTTCCTGTCAGCTCAATATTGGGTATCAGTTTGGGGGGTCCCGTTAATCGTATTGGCTGAGTGTATGGGCCATAACAGAGTTTTAAGAGAGATAACAGGATAGACTGGCATTAAAGGTATTGCAGTTGAAATATAGCTTACTGATGCTCAGTGTGATTGCTTCAAAACCCTGGGCAGCCAATAGGAAATGTAGAAGAATAGCTAATGACTTTTCTATTCTTCTCAACACAGCCACCCCCACCCCCAAAATCTCCATTCAAAACCATTGACCTGGTTCTTTACCTTTCTGAGGTGACACCATTTCCCATTTGCATCACTGTAGATCACTGTAGATACTAAAGCACTGTACCTATGTTTGCTGTTTTAGTTCTTCCTTGATGTATGATTTTATGTTTCTGTTTTCATCTTACCTGTTTGGGTTCTATTTTGTTTATCCAAATAGATGGTAAACTTGTAGAAGGTTGGGCTGCGTTTTCTACATCTTGACATTCCATATGATTGTTAGCAAAGTGATATGGTCTCTTACCTGGAGCTCAGTGAACAATAGTGTCAAGTTTATTTTTGAGGACCTCACAATTTGGAAATAGTAGGTCATAGGGATATTTGGAAGAAAAGAAAGCACTGGATTGAGAGCAGCCACTTTACATACTGAGCAGGAACTAATGAAGTGGCATATTTTCAGGGTTATTATGGAAGAGTCAAATTTTCTACACTGCTGGTTAAAGACTCCTTCATTATTAGCTGCTTTAGAACTAAGTGCCCTATTGCCCTGTAATTTTGTTTCATTAATTATGTCAGACGTTGGTGGTATTTGAGGCAAACAACCCTTAGATTTCCATTTCACCTTTATCGTTGGCAAACATTTATCATGGATAGGGCTATTAAGTTCTTTAGATTTTTTTTTTTTCTCATGGAGATCTAAACAGAGCCATATAGTAGTGACCTATCAAAATGCAAGTTTTATAAATACAGCATTATAGAGTATTAGTCAATAAGTATTTTAGCCATTGCTTTGTTTAGTAATCATTTACATAGCTCTCACTTTGAGTTAGATAATATAAAAACTTTACACATGTTAGCTCTTTTAATCTTTCTAACACTTTATGGTAACTATAACCATTATTTGCTTGTTACGGATAAATTCAGGCTTAGAATGGCAGGTAAATTATCTGTAATCCTACAAATACAAAAATGGGGAAGTGTGCAGAACACAGTCCGTCTGGCTTTATCATCTGTATCTATGCTTCGTTATTACCTGTATGTTTAACAATCCGTCTGGCTTTATCATATGTATCTAGCTTCGTTATTACCTGTATGTTTAACAGTCTACATATATCCAACCGTGGCTGTGTTGCTATTTTAATTGTTTTGAGTGCTAACTTGATGTCAGCCCTAGGAAAACAAACCTGTCTTGTGATTTGTAAACCTCAATGGCTTATTTATCTTTGCATTCCTATATTTTCACTTTCCATGGTAATTAAGTTCAAGAAGTCAATAAATTGGCGGTTATAAAGTATGGATAGATAAGGAATCCTTGGTAAATTTCTCCAAACTCTAAGTTACTGTCGTGAGAGCAACTGATACAAACTTTAACAGCACATCCTTCAGTGGTGGTGTCAGTCAGCTTGATATTCTCAGCAGAGCTGACCCGATATTCACCGTCTTTGTTCATTTTGCAGATAATCCAGCATTAAAAGTATAAGACAGAAAAAGGATGAAAAGATTATGCCCCACTTTGCTTATTTAACTAAATTATTATCCCTGGACCTTTTGACCAAACCAAATTCGTCTTCTCTCTCGCCTGCATTTCCACCCATTTTAATACTGCAGCACAGATTTAATGGATTGGGAGTCTGTGAGTAAGTAATAAGAACACGGAGGAGAGTGGCCAACATGATTAAGATTTTATTTGTAGTGTAATTCCATTATAATTAACATTATGTAACTGGAGAAATACGGTGTTTGCATCTCTTCCTGGCAGCTGTTTTTAAGTCAGTGACAGAAAGGAGATTAAAGAGTAAATGAAGACCTATTTATTGAAATTGTGTTTGCATCTTGTATTGTGAGATTCATGTTTGTTTCACAGACCACAGTTAATTTAGTAAGGAAAAGAACCAATATGTTTAACGAGCATGATAAATAAATTGGCACTGCTTTGGACTACCATTGTTGAACTTTTTACACTGAGGGTGAAATACCCCTAAACCTTCTATAAAATGGTAGGTGTTTAAATAGTGAAAGCAAAATAGAGGTTTATCCCACTATCCAAAAACAGAACAGACAGGCCCTATGAAACCTTTTGTAAGCTGAAATAGCATAAAGAGAAGAGTATCCCCCCACTTCCTGAAAATGTTTGCGGTATGCTACTTTGCTTTTATATAGACCTACGTTAGTACCTGTTTTTGCTACCCAAAAGCAATCTGCAGAGGATTTTTGCTTTTATGAAAAAAGCCCTTAACTACTAATGTAGGTAACTAATGTAGGGAACTCAAACTTTAGAAAGCAAGGATTCCTTGTATTATGTTTTTCCAAAAGCGTTCAACAGACTTTAAAGTTAATGAAAATAACATGGTTTTGCATGTGAAGCATTTTCAATTTATTGTAAGTGGTTTTTTTTTTTCTAAAAATTAACTGGCCAATTAATGATAGAATCAATTTATGTGAATTCAGGTCAGAGTCCTCTAGCCCAGGGCTTGGCGATGTATGGCCCAACGGTCATAACTGGTTCTCCAAAACTGAGATGGTTTTTATTTTTTTAGATGGTTGAGAAAAAACAAAACAAAACAAGAGAATAATAGTTCTACATAACATTCAAATTTCAGTATCCACAGATACAGTTTCATTAGAACACAGACACCTCATTTGTTTATGTATTATTGGTGAATGCTTTTCTGTTAGGACAGCAGTTGCATTGTACTAATACAGATTTTATGGCCTGTAAGGCTAAAAATACTTATTATCTGCCCCTCTACAGAAAAGTTTGTAGACCCCTGCCCTAGCTGATAAAATACAACATCAATAGTGGTAATAACTTTGTGATAAGTGCTTTATATACACATTACTTCTAATATTTCTAAAATGACTACTTTGTAGCTGTAATTACCTCCATTTTACAGATCAGGACATTGAGGCTTTGATTAAGTGATGTACTTGGTTAGAACTGTGTTTTGAAGACTGTCTATAACAACTTGTAATAGGTAGGAATGACTAGAATTTAGACCTACTTAAAAATAACATTGTTGGGGCGCCTGGGTGGCTCAGTGGGTTAAAGCCTCTGCCTTCGGCTCAGGTCATGATCTCAGGGTCCTGGGATCGAGCCCCGCATCGGGCTCTCTGCTCAGCGAGGAGCCTGCTTCCTCCTCTCTCTCTGCCTGCCTCTCTGCCTACTTGTGATCTCTGTCTGCCAAATAAATAAATAAAATCTTTAAAAAAAAAAAAAATAACATTGTTAGTCTTTTGAAAGTAGGATGGTATCATCTATCCTCTAGTTAATAGTTACTAAATAGTACTGGGTTGAAAGATTTGAAATCCGTCATTCCAGTGTAAGGAACTTTTGGCATGCCATATTCATGTACAGTTATCTGCAAAAGGAACTTGACATTCCATTTTGATACTAAATGGTAAAATCTGCTGTGGCCATTTGGATTCTGTCCCCCCACCCCCACATAATAAATGATTACCAATTGGTTACAACTTTTGAGAAACTAATATAGAGGTCTTGCCAAATTGGCCAGTAGGGGCTTTCCTTAAAAATTGTTGCTACTCTGTGAATTGTCGTAGGAAGAAAATAAATTGGAAAAGCTGATGGGTGCTCATGGTAGGAGCTTAATGAGGCAAGTTTCTGGAAGGATGCAAGAAGCTATTGAGGTTTTTTATTATTTGTCTTTCACCTCTCTGACTGAACCAGAGGATCATGGTAAATGATTATTGCCTTAGTTTGTGATGATGGTGGTTTTGTGTGTTACTAAAAAGTGGTTTAAGAGGAAATCCATTTGACAGAGTACTTGGGCTAACTTTAAGCCTGCTAGAAGAGGTAACCACTGTTTCCTCAAGAGCTTTCTGAAATTCAGTATGACAAGACTGATTAAATGAAACCTATTAGGTAAACTCTATATTAGTTTGCAAAAATCCTCAGGCTTCTTGAATGGATCCTTCAGAGGATCAAGGCTGTAATTACACAGGGCTAAATATTAGGATAACAGCCTGTAAGATCCATGTAGCTTCCTGGATACTGGAAAATAATTACTCTTAAGACTTTCTTAGCTACAGCTCATAGATGATAGTGTAGATAATGCCTTGAGGGCAGAGCCTGTGTCTTTAGTATCTTCAGTGCCTAGAACAATAACTAAATAATAATAAATATTATTATTTTAGCTAAAATTTATTAAATAGCATGTGCTAAGAGTTAATTTTTTAAAATTATGTCATTTAATTGTCCAAAAAATCCTGCTAGACTTAATACTTGATTCCAGTATTACAGGGTTGGAAGGGCCACATAAAACACTGAACATGGCCAAAATTTAACACTTTAGTGTCTGTAATTCAAAAACTTGTGATCTTGTCCACTTTGCTGTATTGTAGAGCACACTGTAAATATTTGATGAGTGAATGTGGGTATATGATAGAATTGTTATGAGGAAAACACCATCATTGAATTTGAATCTGTTTCCAATCTAAAGATTGTTTCCTCTTAATTCTGGTACTGTTAAAATTGTTAAGATTTTTTTTTAAAGATTTTGTTTATTTGACACAGAGAGAGAGATCACAAGTAGGCGGAGAGGCAGGCAGAGAGAGAGAGGAGGAAGCAGGCTCCCCACTGAGCAGAGAGCCTGATGTGGGGCTCAATCCCAGGACCCTGGGATTACGACCCAGGCCGAAGGCAGAGGCTTTAACCCACTGAGCCACCCAGGTGCCCCAGTTGTTAAGATTTTTGAGAGATTCATATGCTACTTACTTGATGTGAAAAGAATTATTTTTTAAAAATATTTTATTGATTTATTTGAGGGGGGAGGAGAAAGAGCAGTGGGGAGGGGCAGAGAGAGAAAGAAAGAGAAGCAGTCTCCCTGCTGACAGCAAGCCTGATTGATGCTCTATCCCAGGACCTTGGGATCATGACTTGAGCTGAAGGCAGATACTTAACAGACTGAGCCACCCAGGCATCCCTTGAAAAAGAATTATTGTGGAAAAATCCAAGGTATGACTTGTGATTGGACAAATAAGCTCCTGCCTGTCGTGCACAGCAATGTGATTGGCAGGAAAGGTGTGGTATTTGTGCTCCAATTTAGATGAATTACAAACAGTTGTTCCAGATGTTGTTGGTTGAGATAAAACTAAATGTTAATGCCACTTCAAAAGTGTCATGATGTGTATGGCTTGAAGAGTTCTCATCTATACTTTAAGTGGTTTTCATAGCCATGTTGTTGGTCCCTCTATAGATGGGCTCACTATAGCTAAGAAAAAAAATCTCAGAGGCTTTAAATGATTTGTCCAGTTAACCTAGCTGAAAACTCAAGTCTTTCATACCAAGCTGGCCAATGCCTTGTTTCGAGGGGCAAGATCTCATATCAGTAAGTATCAATATTAAAGCAGTTATGAATGAGATCCTTTACATTGACCATTTGCACTACATTTTCAGTTTTTACTAGCTACATGACAAAGTACTCCGTAGTCATATCTGGTCCGTGGCTACCTTACTAGACAGCACAGCTCTAATCAGCAGGCTAGTCCGACTGAGATTTAGTTCTTAGATATGGGGAAGCTCTGAGAATAAAAGGAAGGGAAGAAGTTCTCCTAATTCATTCCTCTACATTGCCCATAATTTGTCATTTGGATGATCTCCTTTATGTTTAAATTTAAATGTCTTTTTATATTTTTAACCTAACTGGCTAGTCATCTCACTGTTTGATATTCAATCATCTGATAAAGAATTTCTATTCTCAAGAGTTCTCTGAGGAAGCAGTATATCTGTGCAAGGAAATACATAAACATGACTCCAGTGATTGGAACAAAATTAGAAGATTCCTGAGGAAAAATTGCTGCTATAATTTAACAAATGCACCTCAGCAACAGCCAAGGCTCATGAGAAGCAAATTGGTTATTTTGGGTTAATGTCAAATGAATGTACTTTCACTTCACATTTTTTTTTTCTTTTTGTCACTCACCTAAAATGAATGGGTGATAATGGCTAGAATGTAATTTATTTACAGAAAGAGAAGAAAATGCTGGAAAAAATTTTAAACTACTCTTCAACTCATTCAATCAATTATGTCCTAATAGAATTATATTAATTTTGGTTAAGATTATAAGGATTTTTGTTTTTTTTCTCTACTTTTAGACCTTTATTAATTTAAAACAAAATATTCCTAGGAAATTAATACAAGTGATTATTTATAAATTATACATTCCTCTAAAGAAATTTCTCTAGTTGGCAAGGCTTACCAGAGCATTTAAATAATTATGTTCTAGATATAGATTTGTATAGTACACACATAGGTTTTTTCTTTTTACATAATGAAAGGGACACTTGTCTCAAATTTTGTGGTGTTTTCTAAAATGATTAAATCATATCATCATCTAATAATAAAAATCACATGAACTACTCTATACTTTTTTTATATACTTTTTTGTTCTATATACTTGACAGCCATTATTTTATTTAATCTTCATTATTTAAGTAGCTTCCCAGTAGAGAGTGCCCCGATGACTATATATTCCTAGACTATATAATTTTCTTTAAGTTTTACTTATTTATTTGACAGAGAAAGAGAGAGCAGCAGACAGAGGGAGAGGGAGAAGCAGACTGCCCGCTGAGCAGGCAGCTAGCTGGATCCTGGACTCTATCCCAGTACCCTGAGATCATGACCTGAGTTGAAAGAAGACATTTAATTGACTGAACTACCCAGGCACCCTAGACTATATAATTTCTAGGGAGATACTTAGGAGTAAAAAAAGTACTTTATTACTTTTCATAAATATTGATATATAATCCTTTATAGATTTTGTACCAATGGATCCACCCACCAAAAATGGTTGGTATGTGAATTTTTTTATCCTTTGCACTTACCAACACAGTGTAAATATTTTGATCTTTGCCAGTTCAATAGATGGAAAACACGAGGTGCTAAAATATTCTGTTTCTCAG
>RCUC01089882.1:0-14377 GCA_003697995.1 Taxidea taxus jeffersonii | reverse complement strand
AACAAAAGTAATTAGCCTGAAGAAGACATGAACACAATCTGAGTCAAACTTAATCTTAGATTCTGTGAATTAATTTAGTATCTCACGTTTATATAAGGTCATAAAATGAAAAGCTGAAAATAGTGCTAATTTCCTTAACATTTTTTTTCTCCTAAAGTTCTCTTCTGATAGAAATGGTACCACATAAAGACTTCTGGTAAGTGCAAATGATCTAGCCAACCCTCTTTTGTAAATGAAATTAATAATGTAATTTTAAAAGGAGAAGCAGATGCCAAGATGCAATATCTGCAGCCTGGGTGTCAGCTCCTCTGAGCCCCTCACAGCCTGTGGAGAACATGGTGAAATTGGAACTAGAGTGTATGTTCAGTGCAGGGGCTTGGGGTGAGCACCTTTGAAAATCTAGCAGTGATACGCAGAAGCTACAAACAATAAAGTACAGGGAAGATGAATTTCATAGGGAGAGCTACGGAATGCTATTTAGATGCTCAGTGGACTAGAAAAGAAAACGTTAAGATCTTAGGAACAAAGGACTGAACCAGCAGGTAGATGTCACAGCAAGCCTAAAGGCTGACTGGGGCATCAGCAGTTCAGTGTGGCTTACTACAAAATAGTTTCTGCTTGCAGACAGGGAGTAGCACTAAATACAGCCTTGCAGGAAGCCAAGGCATATGGCGCCCAGCTCACCTTTAACACCCTTAGTGAGTGGATGAGAGTGGCTCTGTGGCCTGGCTGCCTGGCCCTGTACCAGGCTGACCTACAGCTCTGGGTCTGTTTGAATTCTTCCATGAAAATACTTATACACTCTCTGATATGAGGGATTTGAGAGGCGGGGCAGGGGAGTCATGGGAGGCAGGGAGGGAAAAAAATGAAACAAAATGGGACCGGGGAGGCAGACAAACCATAAGAGACTCAATCTCGGGAAACAAACTGAAATTTGCTAGGGGTAGAGGGAGGAGGATGGGGTGGCTGGATGATGGACATTGGAGAGGGTATGTGCTATGGTGAGTGCTGTGAATTGTGTAAGACTGACGATTCACAGACCTGTACTCCTGAAGCAAATACATTATGTGTTAATAAAAAAAGAAAGAAAGAAAATACCTATACAAACTGCCTGAGTGAATAAAAGTCCAGTCAGTAAGTGGGGGAAAAAATGGATCAAACCAGTTCTTTAACTAACACTGACCTCAACTGTGGGTCCCAAACTTATAGCTGTTTTTTTTAAAGAAGGAAACCAATGTTAAAACCAATTTTCATTTTCTATAATTACATATTTCCTAATAAAACTAAACTGTCAATTTGTGGGGGAAAAAAAAAGGAATGAGAATCTTTATTCTCTCTTTAGGCCTAACACAATGTGAAACTCGTTTTCCAATTTGTAATAAGCAAAAGCAATTTTTTTAAGATTTATCAATTTTTTGATAGAGTGTGTGCGCATGCATACACACATGAGTGGGGGGAGGGGCACAGGGAGAGGAAGAGAACCCCAACCAGACTCCTGCTGAGCACAGGGCTTGATCCCAGGACCCTAAGATCATGACTTGGGCCAAAAATCAAGAGTCAGCTGTTCAACTGACTGAGCCACCCAGGCGCCCCAATAAGCAAAATTTTTGTTAAGGAAGGAAATGCTAATGTTAGCTTCTTTTCGGAAACTACACTCTTGCCACTGAAAAGTGATTCCAAAGGGTTTTTTTTTTTAGTTTAGAAATACTGTAACATTTATATATTGTATTGGGTTAAAATACCTCAAAAGTGTCAATTTATGCTAACTCATTAAAGCACAAAACTTTTCATAATTCTGAAGAAACATGGTATTTTAAATTTTCAATGGTATTACTGAATCAAACCCATAATGTTGCTTGGAGATAATAAACACAGAGTGAATAATTTAGGACTGAAGTGATAAAGGAAAAACAAATCCCACTGTAATTAGGCAAATGCTCTATTCATTTCTTTCTTTTTTTTTCATTTCTGATTTAAAGGCAAATTGGTTAAGTAAGCATTCAGTTTAGTAACAGGAAACACAATAACATATTTTGGGGAGAGTTTCACATCAGAATATGAAAAATCTATCAAGTGTCAAAGTTCACTTGTTATTGTCTCCACAAACTAATAAGGCATATAAATGTCAAGAAAATGGTTAAATCATGGCTAAGTATGTTCAAAAACTTCCTGGGTACCTAAACATTTTAATTATTACTATTTTTTAAGGATTTTATTTCTTTATTTGACAGAGATCACAAGGAGGCAGAGAGAGAGGAGGAAACAGGCTCCCCACTGAGCAGAGAGCCCGATGCTCATAAAATTTACCATCTTAACCATTTTTTTAAAAGATTTTATTTATTCATTTGACAGAGAGAGATCACAAGTAGGCAGAAAGGCAGGCAGAGAGAAAAGAGGCAGGCTCCCCGCTGAGCAGAGAGTCCAATTCAGAGCTCTATCCCAGGACCCTGGGATCATGACCTGAGCCAAAGGCAGAGGCTTTAACCCACTGAGCCACACAGGTGCTCCAACATTTTAATTACTGATAGAGTGATTTTAAATGCTTCCTATCTGTTCCTTAAAATATATCTTCCAAAGATTTCCATAAAGAAATAATGATTGCGGGATGCCTGGGTGGCTCAGTTGGTTAAGCGGCTGCCTTCGGCTCAGGTCATGATCTCAGCGTCCTGGGATCAAGTCCCACATCGGGCTCCTTGCTCGGCAGGGAGCCTGCTTCTCCCTCTGCCTCTGCCTGCCTCTCTGTCTGCCTGTGCGCTCGCTCTCTCTCTCTAACAAATAAATAAATAAAATCTTAAAAAAAAAAAAAGAAAGAATGATTGGCCTCGTTCTAAGAAATTGTCTGTTTCTGGAAATTAAATTACATTGTTTTTTTATCTAATTCAAATGTTAATTCAGATCAACCCTGCCCAGTGAGCCTGAACTCTTAAAGCTTTGGTGAATGATTTAAGCCCTTAGGCTTGTATATCTATTTGTGTTTGCGTGGTTTTCAAAAAAAACTAGTATTAAGCCTTAACTGATGACTCATTTTTGAGTAAAAGGGAAAAGAACAAGCTGACAGTGGACTGTAGGTTAACTTAAATGATTTATATTGATCTCTGGAACACAACTGGGAGCACGCTGTCCTCAGGCAGGAGGCCCAGTGGTCGGCTGAGGGTATGCGATGCTTGTTGGTAGAGGATGCACAGACCAACAAAAAGGGAAAGGAGAACAGAGAAAATGAAGTGGTGACACCCTTGGCGATAAAGCTCAGGTCTCTGGGATCCCCACATGACTTCCCTATATTTGAGGCTACCATGGTGAAGGCAGATTAAGAGCAGAAACAACTTAAGTGGTATGGGAAGACAAGAATACCTCTCTTCTCAGGGTGCCTGGGTGGCTCAGAGCGTTAAGCCTCTGCCTTTGGCTTAGGTCATGATCTCAGGGTCCTGGGATCAAGCCCCGCTTTGGGCTCTCTGCTCAGTGGGGAGCCTGCTTCTCCTTCTCTCTCTGCCTGCCTCTCTGCCTACTTGTAATCTCTCTCTCTGTCAAATAAATAAATAAAATATTAAAAAAAAAAAAAGAATACCTTTCCTCTCAGTAAGGGTCTAATCTGAGCAATGGTTAAAACCTGAAATTTCACCAAAGGTTCCCTTTCAGCGCTTAAGAGGGATGGATGGTCTTTTGCTTAGCATCGAAATGCTAAGATTCTTCCTGTGCTGGGGCAGGTCATGCCGCCCAAACCCAGCAGGGGGCGTGCCAGCCTCGGGAATCGCAAGGTAGTGGCAGGAACTAATCAGCCTAAGCAATGCCCTCAGAGCCCCTGTAGCTCCCCATTCAGAGGAAGACGCAGGCCTAGAACAAAAGGGGCCTTGGACCACCCATTTGTGTTCCCTGCTCTACGTCATCATGTGATCCAGTCACACAGCAACCATTAATGGAAAGGCAATGAAATCAGTTCTAGCAAATTTAGAAATTTAAGTAATGATGCCAGAAATGAACTTTCATTCAGAAAGAGAAATATAACTTGACTGAATCCCTCTGACTTTATAATTTTTTAAAATGAAGATTTGATTCATCCAAGCCTTTTTTTGCCTTAGATGCTGACAGATGAGGGTAAAGCCCTGTTTCTCAAACTAATTCATATAAAGATCTATTTCAAGAGAAAATAATTCTGAAACTGTGTTTAGATTCCATCAGTTTGAAACTTAAGAAATTAAAGTCTGACTCTGTGGAAGTGGTTTCTAATTGCAAATACCTGCTATAAGAGTTTTTACATTTGAAACTGGTTTAAAAATGTTTTCAGGTTATCATCAAAATAAACATACAAAATTTAAAATTCTCATAAACCCTGCAGATCCCTAACACTAACACTGTATTTGGGAGCCCTATTGGAGAAACACAATTTTATTAGAAACGATTATGTTAAAGACAGGCTGGAATTTTTTTTTTTAAATCAGAGTGTGTCTATTTCTCTATTTGAATAATTTTTTTTTGAATTTTTGACTAGAGAGGATGTATAAATGGTGTAGATAAGTAGGATCAAGGGTGCTTCTGAACTCAGTTACAGTAAGAACCCCAAACTTGCAAAGAGAAAGTGTCTGAGAGGACCTCTTGCTGTGTCATCTCCTAACACATTCTGTGTTTCTTCCTCTTTGTGGTAGACACGCGGGGCAGAGAGATCACTGGCAGGAGGAACATGACCTTGCCGATGACCTAGCAAGTCAGCTTGCCTGCTGCAGCCAAGAAGATATTCCCCATAAAAATAAAAATAAGAGAGGACTCTGGTCTTGAGTACTGCAGGCAGGTTGGAGACAGGCCAACCATGTGCACACACGCTCTGCTGTATGACAGCAAGGTAATATTTCAGTGTTAGGAACGTCTGTGATTATGAGGACAGCAAGCACGGTCTCACTTGACATATGACCTATTTTAGCGCAGAATGCAGGCTGCTACAAAGTCAGCTTGGAACAGGCCTTCAGGGGTCTGTCAGTACGTAGCCTGTCCGAGGGCCACAGCATACGGGGGTGGAGAATCTAGGTCAGGGTCACCATGGGTGAGTTTAATTTTCAGCACTGCATGAAGGGTTGTAACAAGTATGGGGAAGGTAATATTTACCTGCTCAAATGAATGGAGTCCACTCTGTTTTCCTAACCTCACCATATCTTCCAAAATGGCTTTTTTCAGCTCCTGAATTGGACCATAGAGAAAAAAATGACAAGGCAAAAACACATTTCAAAATGGAAGTAGAGGAAACAGTGAGTCTTCAGCAAAGTACAACCGCTGGTTGTGCCAACCCCCACCTCTTGCCCCCCTCCTGGAGCTGACATTCCCAGGCAGCACACATCACCACCTCTCATCAGGCAAGCAAGTGCCAGGCATGACCAAAGGAGTGACCAGGAACAGGCTAAGGGACCTCTCCATTTTTTAAAGTGGTTCTCTGTGGTCAGCCCAGTGAGTCCCAGGGACCCTGTCTCCCCCAGGAGGGCCCAGGACTCAGTGGGAGTGCTCGGGGCCATGGGTGCTGCTGAACATGGACCATGTGCCTGGACAAGGTGATGTTGAGCCAGAACAGTGATCTCTTCCAGAGGACTCTACCCATGCCTGAGAAGTTTCAGGCAGATGGCAATGGCTAAAGCTCTAAGCAGGAAGAAGGGAGTTATTATTTTTTGTCAACTCGACAACTGTCTGAATCCAGTACATACAAAAGCCACCTCACATTTGGAAAGAGCAAGGCCAGTAAGTCAGAAGGCCTATACTCACACCTGATACTGCTCTAACTAGCAGTGTCAGCTGTGTGGCCTTGGGTCAGCCACTTCCCCCTCTAGACCCAACAGCGAGCTGCTGGACAGCAGGGCTGGACGAGCTTTCTGTGACGTCTTCCTCCAATACTTCAATAGTCTATCAAACTTTCTAAGAAGAAATCTGCATTCCTTCAATCACAGTAACAAAAAGACGAACCTCTGGTTTAATATTTCTACCACTTATGAAAAATAAAGTTAGAAATGTCCCTATAGGTTCAGATTCCACTGGTCTACTGCGTTTCTGCCTTCCCGTTACCCAGTAGCATCGGGAGGTCTAGCAACCAAGGTACAGACCTTATTTGCACAGAGCTCTGCGTATGACCCTTCAATTCCTCTCTTCTGGGCCCAAGAGGGCATGACTTCAGGGTCAGGCACAACAATACCCACCAAAAAGGCCTGCAATCCCAACCAAAGGAAAACACAGTCAAGACAAAAGCTTTCAAAGTGGTTATTTGTGGTCCAGCATTAAAAATAATCTCCTGGTATTCTCAGATTCCACCTTTTTCCAAAAATAAGTATATGCTTATGTTATGAAGCATTTCCACCAATATAGCACACATTCTTGACTGTTTATTTTCCCATGTGTTTCCTTAACTTTGTTGACAAGAATAAATAAAGGATAAACTTAAGGATATTAAGAATCAGTTAAGTTTAATTCTCATGCCAATCCCATGAGTACACCTTTACGATGCCAGTCAAACAATTCTATGAACCCAAACACATTTATTTCTCAAGGTTTCCCAAGTCATTTTGAAATTGTTTTATTAATATGGTCCCCATTCATGAAGAACTCCGTTTTAAGCTTTTAAAGAATTTTCTTTAAAATAATTTAATAATATTTGCCTAATGAATCCAATGATAGCACAAAATATATTCACAGTAATCTTTCTGACTTTAAGTCTAAATGATGTTGAAAGTGGAACAAATATAAATCCTCTCTAATAATTTAATCCTAACTATGTTAACATATTAGCTTACTATATTAGCCATATATACAGAGAGGGAGAGCTATATTATCAATAGCAATTATTTGCAATACTGTATCCATTTATCTGTAGACCTCATCTGCATTTTTAAGATTAAAGAGCAGAAGAAACCCTGAATCTGGCTTTAGCATCTTATCTCAATATCCCTCTTGGAAGTAGGTGGAGCCTAAGTTACAAGCAGTGGGAATGTTCATTACCACTACTTCAAGCAACTTTTTCACCTAATCACAGTTTATCAAACTATACAAGTGAGATTTTTCCTTTAAAAGGTATTTTCTCTCACAATCTAATATGCAGAATACCAGTGTCTGATTGGAAATCAATGTTTACCACAACAATCAAATACCAAATACTCAGGAAGTTATTCCCAAATAACTCCACATTTTTCAGCAGGCCCAGTATGTGTAAGAGGGCTGAAGCACAGGAGACTCACCTTTAAGCTGTCCCCGTGGACATAGATTTGTGCCACAGGCTCACTGCGGATGTAGATGTTCTCAATCTTCTCAGGCGCCACATACTCTCCCTGAGCAAGTTTAAATATGTGCTTCTTCCGATCAATAACTTTAAGAGTCCCTGCCTGTGGATTTGGACAAACCGCTTCAGGAAAAGATAGCATTCTTGAGTCTAAACCCCTCACTCATCAGTGCCATAGCCCCTCACACCTGCCCTGTCCCCCCTGCAAACCCCATTGGATCTCGGCCTCCGCCTGAGGCCTCTGCTCTTACACAGCCCCCTTGTGGCTAGAGAGGGCCACCACGAACCACGGGTTGATGGCTCTAGAGATCTGCTAGACACTGAGTGCCCACTGTCCTTTCTCCTCAGCACTTACCCCGCCTCCCACTCCCTACTCCCATACCCGACACCCTCATGCCCAGCAACCAGTGTCCTCCTCCTCAGAAGGCTCGCCTACCTTCCCCTCTCACCCAGGCTGCCTCTTTTCTCACCACCATCTTCAAATTCACTCCTTTGAATGATGCTTAGGCCTTTCTGCCCAGCTATTGCCTCTGCTCCCAAAGAGTGGCCTCTCTATCCCCCAGCAAACAGCAGACCTTGGCAGAGGCCCCCGGCGACTCCTCCCTGACAGACCAGATGGTATGAGGAGTCATCACCTCTCTAGGACCTGGCAGCAGGCAGGCCACCCCTTGAGCAGTGAGTACTTGTGCTCCTGGCCACAGACTTCCCTAAGTCCCTTTGACCTTTTTGAGTTTCTCAGGGGAACTGGTGTATCTCCTTCCTTTGGCTCAACCCTTGAATGTTGTACTTTCTTCACCTCCAGTGACAACATTCCTTGAAATAACCTCCATTTGTTTCTTCATTGGCCACTCCCACATCTGCCTAAGCATCCAGCCAAACCTCTTCACTGAATTCCAGACCCAGGACCTAACACTCAGGAGGCTTCAGAAACCAGACTGTTCACCCTGCAGGATGCAACAGGAAGCCCATCATTGTCCTCCTCATGCCTGTCCCTCCCTCCAAGCCCCATACTTGGAGATGGCCTCTCTGTTTGCCTCTCCTAGAACTGCTGGCCATCAGGCTCATTGTCCTCAACCACAAATCCCTCCCACACCCACCTCCTTCACCCATCAAAACCCCTTCCTGACTGGATTTCTGCATACCCTCTGTCCCTCCTCCATCTGTTTAATTGGCCAAAGCAGAGCAAAGTCTCCAGAAAAGAAAAACGAGCAGGCCCTGTTTCATTCAAAACCCGGGCTGGACCTTAGGCGCTTTCCATACACTGGCTTCTTTGACCCTCATGGTTCCCCTGAGTGGGGTATCATCACCTCCATTCCACAGATGATGAAAATGAGGATTAGAGAATTTGGTTAATTTCTCCAAAGCCACACAGCTAGGACGCAGGGGAACAAGGATTTGAATTAGGTCTTTCTGGATCAGAAGTTTGTACCTTGCCCTTAATCTACCTAATACTCTTTCAAAACATTAATAATTTAAAAAAGTGGACACCTACAAACCACCTGCCCACTGTCCTGGGCTCCTAGTGTATGCACAGCTCTAGGTCTCCACATGAATTACTTTACTTGCTTCTCCTAACATCCTGCAAAGTGGGTTGTTGCATCCAATTTATAGGGAATCAGTACTATATTCAAGGTTCTGTGGAACTTCAAGCTTTTACCAATTTTGAGGCACTCCCTCTTTAAGAAAAATAATATAAAATGAAGTGCTGGGACTTGGACGGGGCCTGTGCAAGTGAGGGGCTCTGAGCCTAGGCTTCCTCAGCGGAGGGAACGAAGCACGCTCTGCCAGCCTGCAGGCCCTGTTGCTTCCCCAGCTTCTCTCCTCCACACCTGGGGGGCCTCAGGGAGAACCGCCTACCTCACACCTCTCGTGTCTCTCTACTTAGCATGTGCTATCACTCCTGCCCTGACCATCCTCTCCACCCTCTCCTCTCTCCTCCGAACAGGACTCACATCCTGAGACTCCTGTAGGTGCCTATCCTCCCCTGTCTCTCCCCAGGCAAGCGTGGCCCTTCACTTATGCCTATCGCATTACACACCAAATTGGCATTTCTTTCCTGAGCAGAGTCCCTGGCCCAGGGCACACGCTGGGGGTGCATCTGTGTCTGCTATGGAAAGGGCTTCTCAGGGAAGGACACAGATTCAAGCCGGGGCCAATCAGCTCACCAACCCACAGGGCCACCAGATGGTTCAGCACCATTCACATGCCTGAGAAACACTACATTTTACATGTCTACCCTAAACCTTAGCAACTTCACAAAGACACAGGGGACATTCCTGAGGTGGACTGCATCAGGACAGGGGCTCTCAGTTCCAGCAACAGAGCCATTTCCTGGTCATAGTTTTTATCTAAGCATATCCTGTGTGCTGGCCATTGTGTCAATCGCTTTACAGGTATAACTTCTTTTATTCCTCAAAACCACCATAGAGGTAATCAGTGTTATTAGCCCCCATTTTACAAATGACAGAGTGAGGCACAATAAATGGGTCTGGTTAAAAGTCAGGGGCCACAGCCAAAGAATATCATGTAGCTTTCTTCTCTTATTCCACAAGAAAGTCAACAAAGAGCCCCGAAGAGGGAAGAGGCTTTGGGCTTTGGTCTCAGAGCAACTGCTGGCAGAACCAAAGGAACTCAGACACCCTCCCACCTGGCTCCAACTTTTCCCACTGCTCAGTGCCACCTCTCCGTGAGGTGCCAACGTCTGTGGGTCCCGAGGCCCTGCCTTTCTCAGACCTCCCAGAGCTATGAGCTTCCGGCCCCTTGTGCCCCACTGGTCAGATTCCACAGCACTGACAAATCTCAACCCAGAAAGGGATAAGGTAGGGAGTGGTCTCAAACTCCAGCTGTGCCCTCCCATAAAGATCTCTATCACCTTTATCACAAGGATGGACAAGAAAGCTCTGGGGGCAAGATAAGGAAGAACCTCCTTAATTCCCACCCTCCTCACAGTTGTTCCTAAATGGCTAATTATCAGGGAAGATATGGAGAAGAATTTTGCCTCAGAAGTGAGTTGGATTATACACCCTCCCACCATGAGCATGCGGTGGCTGGAAACTTACGCACCGGCAGCCATTTCCCAATGTCCCCGGTGTGCAGCCAGCCATCACTGTCCAGGGCTTCCTTTGTCCTGTCTGGATCTTTCAAGTAACCTTTGAACACATTTGGTCCTCTCACGCATATCTGTAGGGATAATCACCAGGTTTCTGTCAGCCCACAGCATGAGGAATCCCCACGCGGGGCTGTCAGGAGGCATGTATAGGAGAATGTATTCTATCCTTCCAGAAATTTGCTGTGGAAACAGCAGGGATGGAGACAGAGCACAGGAACGGCCACCAGCAGACTGAATGGTCTCCTGCTTCTCTCCAACAGCATATTCCATCCTGGCCATGTTTCTTCCCTGTCCTGGCCCCTCGCCCTACCCTCAGGCCTCCTGCCCTACCTCCCTTCAGTAAATGCTGCTTTGTGACACTGGAAGGGGTCTCCTCAGATACTGAGGGCTGGCTGATTCCACCGGAGATTTGAACTCTCTGTGACATGATGGGGCAGTCAGTTTGCCCATCTGCTCCCATGGAGTGAACAAGTATAGGCCAGCTCTATCCCCCTTTTCTGGTCTAGTTGCAAGGGTACTGCTTCTGCTGAGACACATACATAGTAGCAGGCCATGTCAGTTACAGAAAAAAATGGATTTTTTTTAAGTTTAGGAATTTCATTTTTAGCTTTTTTGGTTTTTTTTTTTTTTTTTTAAGATTTATTTTAGAGAGAGAGCATGAGCGGTGGGGTGGGGAGATGGAGAGGGAGAGAGAAAGAATCTCAAGCAGACACCCCGCTGAGTGCAGAGCCTGACTCAGGGCTGAATCCCAGAACCCTGAGATCAAGATCTGAGCCACAATCAGGAGTTGGACGCTTAACTGACTGAGCTACCCAGGTGCCGCAAAAGTTTGGGAATTTCAAGTCTTGATTTAGACCAGCCCGGTCCCAACCTTGGGGGCTGGTTGCTTCATAAGCAAAAGAGGAAATGCTGAATTCAGTAGAGTGAAAATTAATCAGTAATTTAAAGTGACTTTACAGGGAGGGTGAAAGGAAAACAATTTCATTGTTTTTCTTTTACTCACTGTATATGGCATGCAGAGACATAAATGGCTAAGGTCCTAAATTTACCTCTCCCTCTCCTTTGGAGGTCCAATAGTTCAGTTCCTCGACATCGATGAGCTTGATATGATTGCAGGGGAGAGGTGCCCCTACGTGCCCTAGAACACCAAAGCAATATGGCATTTGTCAGTGTCTAGATCAATTTCAGCACTGAAGATGCTCAGGGCCACGTAAAAATCCCTCCAGTGCTGAAGTGCGGAATTACAGGAGAGCAATACACCTTAAGACGGGCATTTGTCACAGGTAAGCACTGATGATTAAAAAAACGTTCTGGGGAAAAGACAGGCCAACCTCTGCTGGGCCTTTGTTTACATCTGATTCTTAAAAAAGCTAAATAGGCACACCTGGCCCAGTACCAACCTGCACAGGGTCTGTAGGGGAACTCCTACCCACACCAACCAAACCATCAGTATTTTTCTAAGAGGGCCCATATTAAACATTTTCCCCCATTGTCAGACCCTTGGTTTTTGGATCATAAAATACTGTCATCATTACTTTTCCACCAGTCAACAGACTATTGGTTAATGTGCAAAACATCCAGAAATCTTTTCAAAATTTAGATTTTGATGAGCCCTGAAAGTCTCCATGTCTCACAGACACCCAGGGGATGCTGGTGCTTCTGGTCCACATCTTACACTTAGAGTAACAAAGGAATAGAAGACAAGGATGAGATCATTCTTCCCTGAAAAATAAGACTTCAAATGTTCTTGCTCATATATACTCCAACTGCACAATTGCATCGAAGTGATTTTTCTAGTAATTATAGTTGTTAGCACAATTCCCTGGCAAGGTGGAGGGGTTTTGAGCCGGCGCTGGCCAAGGTCCTGAAAGAAAAGTGCGCCCCGTAGATGAAAACAGGTTGCGACAATCTGGCTTCTCTTTGAAAGAGGCTGCCGACTTTTACAATATTGTCTAAAGATATCTATCCTCTCATACTGAACAGCCTTGGCAAGTTTTTATGGTAAGGATGACTTAAAAAAGGCAAAATCTCAAAAGTCTTACATAGGAAAATGTAGAGGATGCCATTAAGAGGAAAGAGAGTGTCCAGAAAGAAGGGGATCCATGTGAGTGATCAGTAAAAATGAGGGCAGCAATAAGAAAAAAGTTACTGACCCAGGATTTTGGAATAACAGTCCTTGCAGTAAGTTTTCCAGGGGTAGAGAGAGCAAAGAATCTACACACAAGATAGGCTTTATTCACCTAGAGTTTGAAGAGGTAAAACTCAGACAAAAATGCTTCTGTCCTTGACACGGTCAAATAGGACTTCAATATGGAACACACCTATCATGTTTCAACTGACTGCCTCAAGGTGTTCTGAAAAGAGCATGGAACTACTGTGCATCTCTCTTCTCCATGTGTATCACCCTGAATTTTCTAGTGTGTAGTTGAGTGAACTTGAGCTGAAAGAATGGCCCCCAGCTGACATAGGAAGTTGGTATCCTGAAGGATTCTTTTGCTCAGTGTTTTTCAGATTCTTCTGGTGTCTGGTCTAAATTTTGTGGTAGGCAATAAATACGTGGGCTACCTACTGCACCCTCCTTTCTCTGAAAGAGGATTCTCTTCAGAATGAAGGCATGCAAAGGAGCTGCTTCTTCTGGAGAATGTTGTTGCCTTCTAGACATTAAACATCACAGGAGACCCCAGGTCCAAAAGGGTCTCAGAAATGGTTTAAGAAATAGTGTTCTGGTCACTATGAATTTGCCCTTCTTTCCTAAATCATACCTAATTCACAGCCTGCTTCTTTCATTTGAAAATATTAGGTTCTAACCTACAACATCCAACATACTGACATTTACTGATGTTATTTACTGATGTTTACTGATAGTTCCACCTGGAACTATAGTCTGTAATCTACCACTTCTTTATATCTTTTTATATATATATATGTATATATATATGTATATGTACATATATATATGGTATCCATAAAAGAAATGGTAAAAGACAAAACATATTTGAAAATCACAAAAATATGTAGCAAAGAGAACAACATCCATTGTGCCACAACCCAGACATAACCACCACCATCAGTGTTTTTCTTCTTTTTCTGTCGCCTTTTTCCTAAATGACCCATAAATTTGTTTTCCATAAGGATGTTTTAGATCAGTGGTGCCCCATGAATCATTCCCACATCTCCAGCCCATCCTACCTGAGGTCCAGTCCCCGGGTGTGGTGAAGGTACATCCAGCTGTACACTCAGTTTGACCATAACCTTCATAAACCTTCAAATGAAAAACAAAACTACACTGTAAGTTACATGTTCCTACAGCTGACTGACTGCCCTTTTCAGCCAGCTAACCTCCCACTGAACATCTGGCTATTCTATACTAGGGGCAGTGGGAGAGGTAGGCTACTCCAGGTGAAAACAGCAGGTGTGGCTCCTTGGCTTAGAAGAGGTGCTATTTTTATACTGCAGACACTTAGGAGATAAAGTTATGTGATTTGGGGTGAAGATTTCTGACCTGTTTTCAACTACTGACTTTATTTTTCATTTGGATGATAGGTATGAGAGATAAATACTTTAAAACCTACTATATGTTTTACTTTTACTCTGTAAGATATTTCCCCCCTCAGGGCACCATGTGTTTGCAGGAATATAGCGTGTGAGATAGCCTGCCCTAGGAGTGCCCAGGCCATGCTGGTAAAGAGCAGGAGGATAGTGAAGGGAGCACTGGCTTCTATAGTATAAAAACTTAAGCATTTATGAAACAGTTGTGCCTACTTTACATAAAACATATGAGTCATAGCCCTGCAGATGCAGGAACTTAATAAATATTAACTGAATGGATAAATGAAGGAATGAGTATTTTAAGAGATGACAAAACCTGTTGAATCAAATAACAAAACACCAGTGGGCTTGCATCCCCCTCTCTAGTGCTTCTTTTGTGGGTGGGAAGATATTTTGCAGAGGGGAGAATGCAGAGATGCTGGCACAGGTATGGGATGGGTTCTCTAGCACAACGATGACCCCTACAGAGTTTAATGGAC
>RCUC01089876.1:0-10793 GCA_003697995.1 Taxidea taxus jeffersonii | reverse complement strand
TTTGAAGGGACTGGCCCTTAGAGCTTCCTACTTTTTTGTTGATCTCAGTCTTGAAAGGGAGATATGGTTGACTATATTGAGTTTGTGGTGCCTATGGGAAGGCTCAGTGTATACATTCCATTGATAGATATAGGAGATTGAATTTTTCTTTCTAAAGGGAGGAAATCTGAGCTGTAAATGGGGATTGAAAGGTCTTCACCTTACTGTGGAAAATACAAGGGTGGGTGAGATGAGGGAGGATCCCAGGGAAGGTTACCATAGAGGAGACCACACTGGAGGCAGAGAACTAATGGCCACAAAGTACAAGGAAAACCAGGAGAGTGTGGTAGAGTGAAAACTAAGAAGATAGTGTTGCAAAGAGAGGAAAATGATTTCCACTGTGAAGATGAAACTTAAGATGCAACTGAAATAAGATACCTTACCATAAATTGTGTCAGTGGAATGATGACATTTGAATGAAAACAGGAGAGGAATTGGATGGTAATTAGAAAATAATGCAAGGTCAGAGATTTTTTTTTTTTCTTTTAAGTTGGCACAGGATTTGAATATATTAGTTGGAGTGGTAGGAGGGTCTATAGAGAGGACAGAGTAGAACAGGGATGAATAGAGGAGCAGGCTGTAAGAGGAGGACAGAAAAAAAGAGTTAAGAACACAGAGTTGAGTTTCGTTAGATGGTGGACATTATGTTTTTTAAGTTTGGAGATAATGTGAGATATGAATTAGAATTTAGAAAAATTTATAATGGGAAATTGGAAAGCTGAAGGAAAGTGAATCATACGGATTAATTTTTTTTGATGAAGTAGGAGAGATTGTAGAGTAAAAGTTGGGCTGGAGTGACATACAGTTTGAAGGGAGTGATAAAGGCCTGGAATAGTTACTGAAGAAAGAATAAATGTGTGAGCTGGCCAAGGATAAGAAAAAGAATTGATTGTTGAGGGCTCAGCTGAGTTTGGAGGCTGATTCTGAAACAGTACAAGCATGACCACTTGTGATTTCTTCAGGAAATTAGTGCAGGTTATAACATTAGTATATGCTTGGGGACTTTTTTTTAGCAGATGGGAGAAAAGGATAGGAGTGAAGGGGATTATAGGGCTCTGTTGTACGCATAGTTCGGATGTTCAACCATATAATCTATTGTGGATGGTGGTTAATGGGAGAAAATGGAGGGGTTTGAAGACTGGTTGACTCAGTTAGATTGAGGAGCAGGTAGAGTGGGGGAAAGGGAGTGAGGGGCCTGGCAGTGTTAGTGGCTTTGATTGTAGAATGAGCCATTTGTATTTCACTTCAGAGGTGGAGAAGTTCCAGGTGATGAATGATAAAGTCCAGGATGTGGCCTTGGGAGTTGGTGAGTCAAAGTGAAATGGAACTAAAGATTATTGATTTTAAGGAGGTCAGAGAACTGTGAACCTAAGATGTAGGTTGAATTTCTTATATGCTCCCTGAAGCCAGCCTAGTGGCATGACTTGGGATGGAGAGGAAGACCGAGCCTTGTGCCAACATTTTTAATGAATGTGGATGATTATTAATTTTGGTTAATGAACAACAGTGGATGCAGCTTTGCCAAGTTAATTTTTCTTAGGTCATTAGTTGTTTCCTATGGAGATTAAACTATGGCCAGTTTATTTGGAAATAAACAGATACTAAGTTAGGAAAATGAAACACATATTAGCACTGTTCATACCATTAATTTATTCTGCAAACATTTACTGAATACTTTCTCTGGGCCTTGAAGTTCCTCATGGCCTGGGGAGGAGATATACATTTAAATAGATAATTGACATTGTAATGGTAAGTGTTATAGTATATGAGTAGTGGTCTTATGTGGGATATATCCCAAAATTCACTGGAATGGGGAAGAAACTATCAAAACTAAGTTTATCCATTTCATCATATGTACTTTATTTTTCGTGTATGTGTTGTTATATGTTATTTCTTTCATTTATTTTAACTCTAGTATTTTTATAATTTTTTAATGCAAAAGATTTCAGGCAATATAAAAAGTATACATAACATGAAAACATCCATGTACACAGCATGTAGTTTAAGAAAAATTACAGATGCAATTGAAAGTTCCTGTGTATTCTTCCCTAGTTCCATCCCTCTTTCTTTTTCTCCTTCTTCCCATTTTGAATTTGGGGTTTATCATTCACATGATTTTTTTTTTGTTGCATATTTTGAGGCTTATGTTTTATACTGTTCTTACTTTCTACAATTTGCTTTTTTCCCACTCATTGTTGATTTTAAGAATCTTCAACATTGATAAATTTTAGTTCAAGTTCATTCATTTTTCCTCCTGTATAGTTTTTCATTGAGGACTATTCTTAATTTTCTTGATGGTGAGTGTTTAAATTGCTCTAATTTTTTATGTAATGAAGTGTTATTATAAATATTCCTGTAGATATCTTTTGAGCTCAGTTATCAATTGCTACATAACAAATCACCCCAAAATATAACAGTTTAAAACAGCAAATATTTATTATCTCATAGTTTCTCTGGGTTAAGCATCTATGCACAACTAAACTGGGTACCTCGGGGTTAGTGTCTCACGATACTATGGTTGGGTGGCAGTGGGCCTGCAGTCATCTTGAAGCTCACCTGGGGGAGGATTCGCTTCTCTGCTCACTCATATGGCTGTTGGCAGGCCTTAGGTCCTCACTGGCTGTTGGCCAGAGACATCAGTTCCTTCCTACATAGCATCTCCACAGGGCAGCTCGCAATATGGCAGCTGGCTTCCCGCAGAGTGAATGAGCAAGTGATTGAGAGAGGGAACCCATGGTGGAAGCCACAGTATATTTGTAATCTAATCTTGGAATCTCATCACTTCTACCATATTCTGCTCAGTAGGAATGAGTCCAGTCCACACTCAAGGGGAGGAAATTACATAAGGGTTTGAATAGCAGGAGGTAGGATCTTTGGAGGCCTTCTTAGAGGCTGCCTACCGCATTGAGTCATAGGATACACATCATCAGCTCTACTAGATGTTGGGGAGGCTCTTTATCCAAGTTGGCTATTCTAATATACCTAATACACAATAAGACAAATTTTACTAAAAAATAAGACAAATTTTACTAATGTTTAAAATAGGGATCGACATCTGCGCTTATGTGATAGAAGGTTGTTACATAGAGTGTTTTGGTACTGGGAAGGACCAGTGGCAGTTCCAGGTTTGTTTTTGTGTATTGCCTGTTTGTGTGCCTGGTTGGGAGTATGAGTATATTGTATTACCTAGATTTAACTAAATTAATGCTCATGAAATGGACAAATTACCTAAGAAGCATCTGCAAAGAAAAACATGGATTAAAATCAGAGGAATAATACAAGTGTATGTTAAAATGGTAGAACTAATACTTCTGCTCTTACTCTAATCTCTTGGCTATATATGAGGGAAAAATAATATAATCTATAATGTTTGACAGGAAGTCAGCAAAAACATTAGAATCACAGTGATAATTTCTTTATAATTTAATCTTTATAATTTTTAGTTTTATATTTTATAATTGACCACTGTTGCAACAATGAACCTTACCCTAATTGCACTTTTTCCCAGTTGTATCTTATTTGTTTAAGTATTAGCTAATAATAATAGTACATGAACATTATACATGTAAATTAAATAAATACTTGTATATTGGGGGTACATGGTCAAATTTATAGTCTTTCCTCTTAGAATCCTAGAGGTACGGAAGAATATTGCGGGAGTAAGGAGTAGAGAGTACCTGATAGCTTAAGGACGTCAGGAAAGACTTCACAAAAGTGGTAGTGGTAGATTTTGAGCTGGATCACAAAGGACAGATAGGAGTCTAAAGGGCAGAAAAAGGATAATGACATTTTTGGCAGAGGAAACAGCATTTACACTGGAATAGATCCTTCAGGGTGTGGCTTTTTGAAGAAAAATAACTTCCCTAGGTGGTTAGAACTGTGAGGGAGGTGAAGGAAGGGAGAATGGAGGGTTTAGAGGTGGCGGGATGGCAGCTCCGTGAGCTAGTAGAGACAGTTAAGCACGACATTGACATGATCCCCTAGAACTAAGCAGTCTTAGTTCTCTGACTGGAAACTGGTTAGTTTGGCACTGCAGTACTATCCTTCAGGTCAAGACTTGAAAGACCAGCCTCAGCTTTCAACTCCCACTGATAGGGAGCAGTGCTTTCCCATTGAGAACTTCAAACTATTGTTTTTGTTTTTCATAAACAAAATTGAGAGTAGGTAAACTTTATTATTATTATTATTTTTTTTTTTTAAGATTTTATTTATTTATTTGATAGACAGAGATCACAAGTAGGCAGAGAGGCAGGCAGAGAGAGAGGAGGAAGCAGGCTGTCCGCAGAGCAGAGAGCCCGATGCGGGGCTTGATCCCAGGACCCTGGGATCATGACCTGAGCCGAAGGCAGTGGCTTTAACCCACTGAGCCACCCAGGTGCCCCTTATTATTATTTTTTAAACAGCTTTATTGAGGTATAGTTAAGTCACTTGAATAAGCTGTACCTATTTAAAAAAAAATATGGGGGCGCCTGGGTGGCTCAGTCAGTTAAGCAGCTGACTTCACCTGAGGTCCTAGGGTTCTGGGATCAAGTCCTGTGTTGGGTTCCCTGATCAGTGGGGAGCCTGCCTCTCTCTCTGCCCCTCTCTGCCCATGCTCACTCGCTCTCTCAAAAATAAATAAAACCTTTGGGGTGCCCCATTGGTTGAATTTTTTTTTTTTTTTTAAGATTTTATTTATTTATTTGACAGGCAGAGATCACAAGTAGGCAGAGAGGCAGGCAGAGAGAGAGGCGGAAGCAGGCTCCCTGCTGAGCAGAGAGAGCCCGATGCGGGGCTCGATCCCAGGACCCTGGGATCATGACCCGAGCTGAAGGCAGAGGCTTTAACCCACTGAGCCACCCAGGCGCCCCCATTGGTTGAATTTTTAAAAGTTTAACACAGTATGTTAAAATTAGTATATATAAAATACAACAACTTTTTTAGGGAATTTAGTGATTGGTCACATTTTAAAATGCCTTCTCTTATGAAGATTTAAAAACATAATTCACAACTAGAAAGAAGAGTATAACAGACTTCCGTGTACCCTATCACTTAACTTCAATGTATGATAAGCATTTTTAATCTTATTATTGTAATGCTTATACTTTTTGCTTTTCTCCAAATGTAGTGCTTTCTTACAAAAGCCTGATTTTATGAATTCTTCATTTTATAAATGAAGAAATGAAAACCTGGAGAAATTGAGTTACTAAAAATTTTTTTAAATTATGGAAATGTGGAAGTTGATGGGGAAGAAAAACTGCTATGTTTGCTAGACCCTTACTACTGGAAAGTGCTCTGGACTGGCAGTATGGCCATCACCTGGGAACATATTAGAATTGTACAATTGTATGCCCCACTCCAGACCTACTGAATCAGAAATTGCATTTTATTTTATTTTATTTTTTAAAGATTTTATTTATTTGACAGAGATCACAAGTTGGCAGAGAGGCAGGCAGAGAGAGAGAGGAAGAAGCAGGCTCCCTGCAGAGCAAGGAGCCCAACATGGGACTCGATCCCAGGACGCCAGGATCATGACCTGAGCCGAAGGCAGCTTAACCAACTGAGCCACCCAGGCGTCCCAGAAATTGCATTTTAATAAGATTTCCAGGTGATCATACACACATTAAAGTTTGAGAAACACAATGGTAGGGCAAATTGCCTCTTTGAGCAACAATAAAACTTTAGAATTAAAAACCTTTCTAAAATCAAGGTTGGTGAAAAGGGAAAAAATGGAATCCTCACTTTAGTTACTGCTTAGTTCATGTTACAAATAATGCCCTATCTAATACTATGAAAAGTTAATCATTTAGCTTTATTCTATGTCGCCATTTTCAACTTATAAAAACAACAAAGATTTTGAGGATAAAATAAGTACCTGAGACAGGATGATGTTTGGTTTGTGAAGAGGAAGTAGAACCTCACAGCATTTTTTTTTTTTTTTTACAGCCCCTTAAGTTGATAAAACAAAGCAAAGCCCAGAATCTCTTTTATCCCCCGCTTCATTCCAAAGATCGCAAAGTTGGGCAACCAGAAGGCAGAATTAAACACTGTTCATTGTGTATACCAAGGGAGGACCTCATGTTGTGTTCAATCTAGCTGGCTAGGAAACCCTTCCATTAGCTTTTTCCTAATGTTTGCACTGAATGAGCCATTACATTTTGAAGGCAACACTGACTGAATTCAGTATTGATGCATTCACTTACCAACTTTTCTGCCTCTGGCAGAACAGTCTCTTTCTAATGATAGTGTACAAACAGCAGTCACTGGCTTCTTCCTCACTCTAAAGGAAGTCTTGTAATGTTGCTTCTATTGCTATATCCTTTATAGGTACGGCCCCATTATATTCCGTTCTTTGTGCTCACGCTCCAGAAATATTTTCTAGATAATTGTTACTTGTTAATGGAAACCCTTTTGGTATGGTCCCAGGTAAAAAAATCTATGCAGGATTTAAATATGTTCTGAGGCGTAATGTGTTATGGTAAGATATTAATATCTTAACAAAGAGGAAATATTAATGTTGTTCTTTTGATTTGTAGTGTTTTCACATATAGAACCTAGCGGTTGTATCTACATACTTTCCCAGAGAATTGTTTGGCAGCCGAAAAAATATTTAGATTCAGAATTTAGTAAAAGCCAGTTCCTTTTACTGCTATTGTATTTTTTCTGATGAAAATGTATACTCTAGGTTAACCAGTAAAATAAATGCTTCCGGTTTTACTAAATCTGTGGGTCCTTAGAGCCTGGTCTGTACTCTGTCAAGCAATCATATACAACATATAAACTGCAGTGATTCCAATGGTGCCTTATTGGATCTAAAGAAACCAGTATATCTGATCCCATAGTATATTAATGGAGGGCTTTACCCAGTGAGATTATTCCACTGGCATTGACACTGCGAGACTATGGACCATTAATAACAATATAATTTCCATTTTAATGCTAATGGAAAATCTAAAAATAAATTTTTAAAAATGTAAAATAAATCTTTAATATATAAAGTCTCAAAGCAATTTAAAAAAATGATTTGCTGAAGTGCTGTCACTTTTAAGCATTGTATTTGAACTTATGATATGAGAGATATAAAAACATGGTGGTTGTACATATAGTTAACAGATTGTGGAAAATTTATATCTTCACTACTTTGAACCTTTTTTAATATGATAGACTAAGAGTCCTCTTGCATATTCTGGATTGTCTTTACTTAATTTCAGCCTTGACTCTTAAGCTGTAAAGTCTAGCTTGTTCTTAGGTAATGTTCTACATGCTTGTTTTCTGTTGTTTGTGATTATACAATTAGTAATATCTAGTGAAAATGTGGTTAGTATGGGAATAGTTCAAATTAAAATTAGAAACTGGACTTGGCATGTATTCGATTCACTGCAGAGGGTTAAAGTCCAGAGCCACGGCTAGTGGATCCTCACCTTTCTCTCCTGGTATTTTAGCTTTACTGATGATTTGAAACCATAGCAGTTAATATGCTTTAGCCTTTGCTTTTACAGATGAGAAATGGATCTTATACTTATATCACCAGGTTTCAAAACTATTTACACTAAGTGGGATGGTTTACTACCTCAGGGGTAGTGCATTAAGCCTATTGCTCTGGAGAATCCATTTTCATCTCTTCTCACCAATTGATGGGACAGATATGACAAGCCTTTAAAGTTGAGTGGAAATTTTCTGTGGGGCGGGCTGTTGTATTAAATTGTTCCTTACCACCACCGTGGATGTTGTAAAGACTTGTGAGTGGGTAGCCTATGGCTAAGAAAAGTGATATATTGTCTGCAGTAGGGAGGCTGTAAGGTCTAATATATAGGGAATAGTTTTCTTCCTATCTGCTCACTATTTCCTTCTTCTTCTTTAAATCATAACTCGAGTCCATCCACTCCAAAGAGGTTTTCTTGATTAGCAAACACCAGAAAGTGTTAGTTAGGTTCTTAATTGTGTGTGTGTAATACTATGAGAGGCCATGTTTGAAGAGAAACTGTAGAGTCATTAGACATATAATTCCTACTTTGTACCAATGTATTCTTATATGTGGTTTACCATATTTAAAAGTTCAGGTTTCATGTGTTTATATTTGCAAGGAACATGGATTGCTTAATTAATATGGTAACTACCCCCTAATAATTCTTAGTTGAAAACACACTGTTGCCATTACGCTAACAGCCATTTGTCTCTTTTTTTCTGTTCATTTATTAATCAATAGGATTATAACCTAGTGACCAACAAAAATGTTTTGAGATGTTAATGTATAATATCAAAAGAAAAGACACAAAATAAGCTTTGAAATTAACCACTACATTAGAAAACCTTGGTTCTATTTTAAGGACTTACTTAGAATAAAAAGTAGAGTTTTGAAATGTTGCAGAAATTTTCAGTAAAATTTAAATTACTAATCAATAAATATTTTTTAGTGAGGTCTCCTTCAACCTGCTGGAATTAGTTATATGCTCTAAATAACACAAGAAAGAGACAAGAATTCTTTCTGCCTCAATCTTTCTCTTATTGAAGATACTTTAGTTTTCAGAATGTCCTCCTCAATTAGAATTTTTTAACAGTCTATGGGTTTGGTCTCTGAGCTACTTTACCTCTACTGAAGGTGAGTTATTTAATTCTTAGAAAATCAGATCAACACACTTAACCATGTTTGTAAAGATCAGGAATTCTTAAGGGGAATTTAATAAACTTTCCTCTCCAGATGTAGTTATGATCATAAACAGAGCATTAACATAACAACAGCAGCAGTATTTTTCTCAAATCAAGAAATATTCCTCTAGAATATGTGTCCAGGCATGAGGCGACTTTTATTTGTCACAGACTGAGAGAAATACCAACTGATTTTACTTTTGTTATCCCTACTGCTGATTCACGATTTCCATGTGACTTTTCACAATATATTTCTGGGGAACAAAGTTCATTGTAGTCTAAATGCAAACATATGTTTCTGTATATTAAGCTAGCATTTTAATACATTATTATTACTTGAGCTAATAACAAATAGTCATCTGTCAGTGAACTAAAAAGGTACAAAGTTCACAGTAATTCTTAGATAGCTTAGTAATTACCCAGACAGCTTGTTAGAAAAGCTGTTTAAATCTAGGATTATGAAATACACTGATGGCTATTTTCCTCCCATGGAGTTTCAAAAGATTGTTAGTACATTTGTCTATAATTACACACGAGTTCTCAGAGTCTTCATTAATGAAATTTATATTCTAAGCCAGCATTGATATTCCTTATAAATTCACTGACTTCTTGCTAAACCCATACTTTTTTGTCTTTTACTCCTCTTATTCCCCTCTCCCCATTTCTTTGGGAAAAAAATCACAAACCAGTATGGTGATCATTAATATTTGATTTATTTTTCAATAAATATTTGCCAAATAAATTTCTTTGGGTCCTGGGAACTACTTGAAGGAAGAGGATGTGAAAAGGTGGAAGAGAAAAGAAATTAAGTCCACAAAACCAGAAACTTTAATATGTTTTTTCATTTTCTAATTATTGTTCCTCTATATCATGCTTTTATGTGTTCCTGCCAACACATATACATGAATTTACCATAGCAGCTGTGGTAGTTAATGGACTCTTAAAAGTCATGTTTGGATATAACTAAACAAATATGTATTCGTTCCCTTCTAATGAAATTACCCTTAACTGCCATCTTCAAAAGAAAGCCAGCTCCCAATTTGTTTAACTAGATTATTTTAAATAACATATACATATATATTGCTTTAGTATTAACTTTTTAAAAGGATTATTAGAACAAACTTTACTCTTCTCAGGTCTTATTTCCATTTGTAAAAATACTTAATTCAATATATTTACATTTAACTTTTTATTTCCAAAGGTATTTGCAGTTGTTTATCTGTGTAGTAATCCAGAATTTCTTGTACGTAGCCATTCTATACGAAATCACTATTCAGCCCCAACTTAAGTATTGCAGTTATTTCTTTGTTCTCATTTTAAGATGATGCAATTTTAGATCATGAGGCAAAATTTAGATGACCCAAAGTGACATTAATTAAAGAAGCAAGAGTCTTTTCTGCTTTAGGAAGGGATTTCTCTGCATTTAAATGCGAGTTGTTTCCCCTCTATAATAATTGTCTCACTACCTACAATCTGTGTTCCTTACTGACTCATCCTTTAGCGTTACAGTGTAGGCGACATTTTCTTTTCCTGGGCATGGATATAATTAGATGAAGACATGTAGAGAAAATGGAGTATTAGCAGATAATTCCTAATTTTGAAAGGCATTTGTAACCAAGTTTATAGAATGGGATAAAAATGCCATGAGCTAGAATTTAGTGGTAATTTTCTACGTGTTTATAACATCTTTGACCCACATAACTGAATTTTCACATCCTTTTAAATCAGAGAGAACTGTACTCATTAAATTTAATTCTGTCTAATTTTTGTCACTATATTTTCTAGGATGTGTCCATTTAGTATATATTTTTGATTCCCTTTTCAGAGGTAAAACTTCACAAATCAAGTAAACCCATTGTTTCAGTCATATTTATTATTGTTGTCATTAACTCCAATTATTATTATGATAGTAATAACAATTATAGTGTTAAATACTACAAGATATTTGAGGTTAAAGCTGCAATAATAGACCACCAGATCTTAACAAATAGTATTTGGTTTCTGTTTTAACTATGGACTCAGTGATGCTTACTGATTGAGCTGTTCCACTTCAAAGAAACATCACAGAAATTTATACTGAAAAGATAAATAAGGGTATGATGCCAGTAAAAGAGCTTAGATGTTTAGAT
>RCUC01089860.1:0-11457 GCA_003697995.1 Taxidea taxus jeffersonii | reverse complement strand
GTCAAGGAAAACATGCTACTCAATCTGGATTTGTCATATCTAATTAATTCCGGGCATGAACTGTTCATTTGGGGTCTTCTATGACCCCCAGCTCCAACCTCAGTAATGACAGCATTTCAATACATGGTACCAAGTTCTGTGCTTCCCAAAATTGCATGTGCCTCAATTGACAGGTCCATCAAAGGAAGAGTAGAGAATTTCAGGCTTAATTTCTATACTCATCCTTAATCTGGATCATTATTTAAAGGCTAGCATTTTATTACTCATTTCCACTTAACACTTAGGAAATTTAGAAACATCCAAAACATGGGTCTCTAAACCAAATTTGATGATTAGGTTCCAAAATGTTCATGACAGAGTCATGAAGAGGATTTTCTGAAACTTCTAAAATAAGACTTAAAAATGCATTTGTGGATACCTTTCCAGGGATCCACTTACTTTGCAAAGTGAAATAAGCTATAGGCAGATGTTGGACATGTAAAATATTCCTTTGGGTGGATGAAAGTTGTAATCTTGATACTTTAAGAGTGCATTCTCCCTCAGTCTTTGGAAGTAGAAAGCCTTATTTTGAAGACTGTGCGCACTTCCAACAGCTTTTGAATCATTCCTCTCTGCTTTCCAAGTCAATTCCTCCTTATTTCTCACTCCTTATTTCTCTATTCTGACCCCTCTCTGCTATTTTCTCATATTTTCTATAATATACATCTGAACCAGGGGAGAGGAAGTGGTGGGATTCAAGCATCTGTCTTCTTGTGGGTTCGTATAAGGCGAATCATGTTGGAGAGATACTTTGGCTAATTCTGTCACAGAGGCAGCCTTCACCAAATCAGTGGAGAGCTGCTGCCCATTGCGTTTCCTGCCCACTGTGGGGTCTTGGAGCTCACACCATTGATTATTTCCCAGATGAGCTCCAGGCAGAGGAGGACAACAGGAGTTTGCACAGGATCTCCAGCTGGGCCCTTAATGTGCTAAATCTCCCAGAGAGCTCTCAAGAGGGGCCTAACAACGAAAGGTCAGATGTGTTTCATTTTGATGTTTGGGGCTGGAACAAGAAAACCAGAGCCAGAAAAAGCAAAGGACAATCCCCCCCCTTTAAAAAATTTATTTATTTATTTATTTACTTGACAGACAGAGACCACAAGTAGGCAGAGAAGCAGGCAGAGAGAGAGAAGGAAGCAGGCTCCCTGCTGAGCAGAGACCACGATGCGGGGCTCAATCCCAGGACCCTGAGATCAGGACCTGAGCTGAAGGCAGAGGCTTAACCCACTGAGCCACCCAGGAGCCCTGACAATCTCCCCTTTTAAGTATTCCTTTCCTCTCTCTCTCAGCTCTCAAAAAAAGAAAAAAAATCCTCTTCTTGACTTGTTGATGACTAAACCCCACAGTCCCAGAACTCATCTCCTCCTTCTGGAGTGACATCTAATGATGAATGGAAAGCTACTCCCTTCTCCCCCATCACACACACTCAGTATTGCCAAGTAATGAAAAAAAAAGTCCTTTGAGCTGGAAAAATTAAACAAAAACTCAGGTGTGAGTTAGAAGTCAGGCGCTAGGCTTCCTCTCCAGCCCAGAAAACCACAGTCAGCCTTGGGTCTTCACCCTAGGAGGACGGCCCAGTCACCTGAGTCCGGGGCTCAGCGCTGCATGGTAACATGTCCTGGGCTGGTGGAATGGATGGCCTGGCCAGGTTGGGGGTGGAACCACTGTGTGGAGCAAGTCCTTCCGGGGTGACCATCCATCGCCTGGCACATACTGGGGAGAGCACCGACCTCCTCATTAGCACAGAAAAGAGCCAAGGGCAAGCTCAGGTGGAACACTAGAGCACGTGAAGGTGACTTCAACGGCCATAATGGTTTCTTTAAAACAAGCCTCTTTATTCCCCTTTCCTTCCTACCCCAGTCTCCTCCAGCAAAGTCCCTTTCCTTTCTGTGATATAATTGCAGAACTTGGGCTGTTTTCACATAACGGTTGCTTTCTGGGAGATGGGGGTCTTCTGAGGCCTCTCCTGAGACTAATAAGCCATCTCCACCAGCAGCTGAATGGAAGCCTCAAGACCTGGCCAGAACCCAGGTCCTTCTGCCTGACCTAACCGACCTCACCTTGGGGAACTGGCTCCATCAGGGCACCCAGGGGCCTGTCATCTGGCATGTCAGGCCTGGGGCAAAGGAGAGGTCCAACTTCCAGCGCTGGAGGAGGATCGCGGGCCTAGAGCATAGTCTTGGGGACCTGAGAGTTCCGGTGGGGCCTGGCAGGTGCACCAGCACCGCCATCGCGGGGAACCAGTGCCTCCCACTGGTGCAAGGGTGGATTGGCCCCCAGGGACGAGCTGAGTGTCCATGGCCTGGCTGCTGGGGGTCATTCTCCCAGCCCAAGGGCGGAGGGTGTCTCCCACCACACGAGTGTGCTTTCAAAGGCTCGGAGGGAGTCACCAGCAAATCCCTCTGCGTCCACATCCGCACGCAGTTCCTGCACCAAAGGATTAACTTTGGCCCTCTGCCACCGCCTCCTGCGCCACTGACCTTGGCCTAGGCCCCCGAATTCCAGCACTGGGGACACAGCGCCTTCCTGTGCTACCTCGTGGTCTTCTTGCAGATGAGCGACGGTGCTGTGTCTGGGTTTGGGTTTACTGTCCTCCCCACGGATCTCTCTCTTTTTGAGGTCGTGGCCCTTCTTCCGCCGAGCCACGCGCTGGCGGCGCTCGAGGGGCTGCGCTCAAGGGGCCGCACGCCTCTGTTGCAGACCTCGTTGTAGCCAACAGCAATGGATCTACACTAAGGGCTGCCATGGTCCACGCTGTAGTGGCCTCCCTGTCGCCTCTGGCGGGGTCGCGGCCCTCCCAGCGCCCGTGTGAGCACAGACGGCCCCGGCCAAGCGCGCCCCCAGGCGGAGCGAGGGCTCATTGCTGTTGCTGTCCCCGCGGCCCGGCCCTCGGCAGGCCCTGCTCCACGCGCCTGAACGTCTTTCTCCCGCTCCTGAGCCTCGCCCCCACTGCTCCTTCAGTGTCCCGCCACTGCTGTGCCCCGGCCCCGCCCGCGCCTGCGCCAGCCCCACGCCCTCCAGTTCTCGCCCAGCTCCCGGGCTGGCCTTGGGTCTCCATGCTCTGCCGCTCACTCTTCTACTCCCTGAGCCCAGGGGAGGCCGAGGCCGCCCTGTCTCTCGGCCCCACTCCCTTGCTCTTCTCTGGCTCCAGGCCCTGGGCCCCGCCGCGGGCCCCGCCAGGGGGTGGGCGCTTAGGGATGGGGGCGCAGCGGGGCAGGAGGTCTCGGCACAGAGGCGCCGCAGTGCGACGTCTGCAACCTGCCAGGTGAGGCGAGTTCAAGGTTTTTGGGGGAGATTCTGGCAGTGCTGGAGGGGCTTGGACAGGACGCACTCAGGCAGTCCCTGGGGGAGCTTCTCTTGCCCTGGGCGGCTGCCCAGCCCTGGCACGGAGAAGCCATGCTTTGGGGCTCCTTTCCACGGCAAGTTCTGTCGCCTTATTCTGAGTGATCCATACTTAGTTTCTTAGGTGTCCCTTGATCACTGTGGAAACAACATCTATCTGACTTCCAAGAAGAAATCCGGAGTTTCCGTGGGGTGGAGCCCTTGCCTGTGGGGCAAACAGGTGGGGATCCAGCAGCTCCCATGGTCAGTGGCTGAGTGTGTGTGCTTGCAGGGTGCTGCCTGGAGAGCGCTGGGCTCCCCGCGGGTCTTCTGACCCGGTTGTGTCACTTGATTGCCTATTTCCTGAGCATTATTTCTAAGTGGGAAATAACACAAAACCCTTTACGTTTTTAACGCAACCGTGTATGTGTTGCGGACTCCGGAGATCTCATCCTTCCTGCTGGTGGAAATGAGGGAAGGAAACAGATTCACAGGTCCAGAGGAGGAGCCAGACCTTGGGGGGCTTCTGCCAGCGGCTCTCCTGGAGCAATGAATTTGGCTGTTTTCCCTGCGTGCCAACTGGCAGCGCCCAGCAAGGTCTTCACGGTTCCTGCAACCTGGTCAGAAGACACTTCATGTTTCCATAGGTGTGGGGTCAGCAGGTGGAACAGAGCTAGCCCAGGAGAAAAACAAAAATCACCTGTTGGCCCACTGCTCCAGGAAATTGTTGATCTAAAGCCAACCTTCTTGCTGAATAAGGAACTTCATATATATGTCACAGAACAACAAATCCTTTACTTTAAAAAACAATAGGTGAGAATCTCCCATTCCTCTCCCTCGGGGAAGTTGTTAATAGTTCATGCTTTTCTTTCCAGACTCTATCAGGAGCTCACATATATGCAGTTTATATTTAACAGAAATGGGATTAAACCGTAGAGAATGTTTTATAATTTACTCCCCCTTAAAATTATACTAACGATGGACTTCCATGTTGAGACGTGGGGATGGCCCTCCTTCTAGGCTGGCTGATTGAGGAGGAGTCAGTGGTCTGAAGGTACCACTATTTAGCCATTTTTCAGCCAGTGAGTGGCATTGGTTGAAGGGATAATTTCAGGACGTAGAAGGGCTCCCAGAGCTCTGCAGGAAATGCAGAGCAGTTTGACTTCACTGTAATCACAAAGACTAGGATGCTGCTCCTGGGTGGATGGGAGCAGGGCGAGGGGAGGATTCTTTGTGGAAACTTCCTATTGATACCATCTGAGCAGGTTGTGGGAACCTTGGCTCCCAAAACAAAGACCTTGCCTGTTTCTCCTTGACTGTCCAGATCCTCAGCCCTTGATCATGGCTGGAGCCACCCAGGCTGTTCCTCAGTACACAGTAGTTGCTGTTTATTTTTATTTTTTTAAAGATTTTTTTTTTTTTTTTTAAATTTGACAGATGGAGACCACAAGTAGGCAGAGAGGCAGGCAGAGAGAGAGGAGGAAGCAGGCTCTGTGCCAAGCAGAGAGCCCAATGCAGGGCTCGATCCCAGGACCCTGAGATCATGCAGAGGCTTAACCCACTGAGCCACCCAGGCACCCCAGTAGTTGCTGTTTAAAATGACACACTGACAACCCAGGGTGTGATTTTCCCAGGAGCTGGGAGGTGGGGTTGGATTCCTTCTTGTATGTTGAATTCACAAAGGTCAAAGGCCCGTGGGGAGGGAAGTACTTCACCTTCTTCTTCTTCTTCTTCTTCTTCTTCTTTTTTGCATTCTTATTTTATTTAATTATTTTTTAAAAATTAACATATAATGTGTTATTTGCCCCAGGGGTACAAGTCTGTGAATCGTCAGGCTTACACGCTTCATAGCACTCACCATAGCACATACCCTCCCCAATGTCCATAACCCAATCACCCTCTCCATACCCCCCTCCTCCGCCCAGGAAACCTTCTTTTTTGTGACATTAAGAGTCTCTTATGGTTTGTCTCCCTCCCGATCCCATCTTGTTTCATTTTTTCCTTCCTTACCCCCTAACCCCCCCACTTTGCCTCTCAAATTCCTCATATCAGGGAGATCATATGATAATTGTCTTTCTCTGATTGACTTATTTCGCTCAGCATAATATCCTCCAGTTCCATCCATGTCATTGCAAGTGGCAAGATTTCATTTCTTTTGATGGCTGCATGGCTGCATAGTATTCCATTGTATATATACACCACATCTTCTTTATCTGTTCATCTGTTGGTGGACATCTAGGTTCTTTCCATAGTTTGGCTATTGTGGACATTGTTGTTATAAACATTGGGGTGCACATGCCCCTTTGGTTCACTACATTTGTATCTTTAGGGTAAATACCCAGGAGTGCAATTGCTGGGTTGTAGGGTAGCTCTATTTTCAAATTTTTGAGGATCCTCCATGCTGTTTTCCAGAGTGGCTGCATGAGCTTGCACTCCCATCAACAGTGCAGGAGGGTTCCCCTTTCTTTGCGTCCTTGCCAGCATCTGTGTTTCATCTTATGGTATCACTTATCTCTCAAATTCTCCCCTCATGGTCCAGTAGTTGTTTGTCTCTCTTTTGCTCAGCTTCTTTATTCTCTGTCATTTGGTCTTCTGTATCACTAATTCTCTCTTCTGCCTCATTTATCCTGGCGGTAAGAGCCTCCATTTTTTATTGCACCTCATTAATAGCTTTTTTGATTTCAGCTCGGTTAGATTTTAGTTCTTTTATTTCTCCAGAAAGGGCTTTTATTTCTTCAGACAGGGTTTCCTCTAATATCTTCCATGCCTTTTTTGAGCCCAGCTAGAACCTTGAGAATTGTCATTCTGGACTCTAGATCTGACATATTACCAATGTCCATATTGATTAGGTTCCTAGCCTTCAGTACTGCCTCTCGTTCTTTTTTTTGTGGTGAGTTTTTCTGCCTTGTCACTTTATCCAAATAAGAATATATGAAGGAGAGAATAAAATACTATAAGGGTGGCAAAGACCCCAGAAAAATGTACACTAACCAAATCAGAAGAGACTCCAAATCAGGGGGAGAAGGTAGGGGGTAAAAAGAAATTAAAAAATATTATAATATATATATTTTTTAGACTAGTGAAAAGAACAGAGCCACCCACTTGATTTTGGGTATATTTTGTTCTCTTAGAAAAAATTACCTCCCAAAACTTTAAAGAAAGAAAAACATATATATATATATATATATATATATGTGTGTGTATATATATATACACAAAAATAAGGGTAAACATGAAAGAAAGGAATATGACTGTAAAGATGAAAATTAAAAAAAATTATAAAAGAAGGAGTTGATAAGGTAAGTTGGTTGGGAAAAGAAAGAAAAAGAAAGTGGAGAGAATTTGCTTAGGCTGGAGACTAGAACAAAGCCTTGTGCTAAATTTAGGGTATATTTTGATCTATTAGAAGAAGTTGTATCCCAAAATTTTTTAGAAGAAAAAGTCCTACGTATACAAAAAATAAAGTTAGATACAATGGAGGATAAAATATGACCATAATAATGAAGTTTTAAAAAGATTTTTTAAAGAAAGGTATTGTTAAGATAAACTAGTTAAATAACGTTAAAAGAGGAAAGAATAAAAGTTTAAAAATTAGAATAAGAAAAAAAAATTAAAAAAATTTAATTAACTTTGCAAGACTGAAGAATCATGAAAAGAAAGCCATGAATTCCATGCTTTGCTTTCCCCTCCTCTGGAATTTTGCGTTCTTGGTCAGTGAGCTTGGTCTTGGCTGGATGTTCTTGCTGATCTTCTGGCTTGTAGTGATTCCCAAGTGTCTCTGCCCCAGGCGGAATTGCACCGCCCTTGCCAGGGGCGGGGCTAAGTAATCCACTCGAGTTTGCTTTCGGGAGCTTTTGTTCCCTGAACGCTTTCCGTAGAGTTCCGGAGGATGGGAATGAAAATGGCGGCTGCAATCCCAGACCCAGAGGAGCCGAGATCACGGGGCCCCACTCCACGGTGCACCCTTGGAGAAAAGCGCTCAATCGCTCCCGTCTCCCTGGTCTCCCGTTGCACTCCGAGCTCACCTGGCCTGTGACGGAGCATTTCTGTCTCTGGCGCACAGCCCTGTTTGGAGTCTCCAAACCCAGCAGATTCCTGCCTCCAGAGGAGGAAGGTGAGTCTCCCTGAATCTGCCACGTGTGAGGTCCCTGTTCAAAGAGCAGTGACCTGACTGTGCCTCGGATCCCGGTTTAAGGTAACCCCAAGCTGAGAGCTCACTCCCTGCCTCTGTCTCTGTAGTCGGTTTCTCTGCTCTGATATCTGAGAGCTCAGTGACACTCAGACACCCCCGATCCTTCTGTGACCCCACGGGACCTGAGACAACACTGTCCTCATGAAGGCTCACTCCTGCTTAGCCTCTGGAGCGATGTCCCTCAGTGGACCCGACTTCTATTTGGATTTTGTGCTCCGTTGCTTTGCTGCTTGCTGGGAGCCCGCCCCTCCCCTGCGGTCTATCTTCCCGTCGCTTCAGATTCACGTCTCCACCTGTCTTACCTTTCAGAAAGTAGTCAACTTTCTGTTTCTAGAATTGCTGCTCTTCTCCTCTTCGATCTCCTGTTGGGTTTGTAGGTGTTCGGAATGGTTTGATACTATCTAGCTGAACTCCTGGGACCTGATGTCATCGCAGATCTGCTATTCCTCCACCATCTTGACTCTCCCCTCAGTACTTCACCTTCTTTGACCACAGGTGTTTCGGCCTGGTCCCATGGCAGCACAGTTGAGGAGGCTTTCTTTCTTTCTTTTTTTTTTTTTAAGAGTTTATTTATGTATTTGACAGAGATCACAAATAGGCAGAGAGGAAGGCAGAAAGAGAGGGGGAAGCAGGCTCCCTGCCAAGCAGAGAGCCCGACGTGGGGCTCGATCCCAGCACCCTGAGATCATGACCTGAGCCGAAGGCAGATGCTTTAACCCACTGAGCCACCCAGGCGCCCAAGGAGGCTTTACTGATAGAGGGTCTGTTTACAAAGGTGAGGGGGAGGTATGAGCATTTATCAGTAACCAGTAGCCAGAAGCAGCAGAGTTGCTGTTACCATCCCTGATTTCTAGAACATTCCCGAGGAGGGGGGGGAGGTTGCTGAGACTCCAAAGGGTGGAGTCCTTTGGTGAAGACCATCTTCAGAGGAGCGGTATCTTCTAAAGAGGGCTGGAGCCGGCCCAAGTGTCTCCACAGGTGGGGACCCAGGGAGAGAGCAAGTTGACAAGAAACTGGAATATATCCTAGACCCACCTAAGTGTCACAAAAGTGACAAGTAAGTGCCATGCACATTCAGTGGAGGGGATATTCACACTGGGGCTTCATGATCAACGAAGTCTTCATGAATGAGGTGGCTTTTGAGCCAGACTTTGAAAGGTCCAGGATTGTAAGCAATAAAGAGTAGTGGCTGGAAAGTGTGCTATGGCCAGGGAAGGACATTAATAAAGGGTCCAAGGTGGGAAAGGTTGATGTCCAGTGGAGGGTGTTATTGGCTGTGCTTATGAGAAGGATGAAAGATGGCTTGGCTGAAGCTAGAGCCAGGAAGATTAATAAATAATTCCAGCTAAGTCTGTTGAATTCTTACTATTTGCTAGGTACTTTCCATTATAGCATTTATCTCTCAACACATTAGGAGGTAGGCATTCTTATTATTCTTAATTTACAGCTAGGAACACAGACATTTAAGGAAGCCAAGCAAATTTTCAACATGTCTCAGGTAGTAAGCGGTGGAGCTGGGATCTGAAAGCCAAAGCCTGCATCCCTATCCGTGTAATACCCTAATTTGAATTTTCAACCTAAGGAGTCTGGATCTTTTGAGAGGCTGTAGGGATTCGTAGAAGGTTTAGAATGAGCAGGAGTTTTAAAAAAAAAAGACTTGTTCAAGAAGGTACTCTAGGAACCAACTCTGACAACAGGGAAAGTGTGGTTTAGGGAAAGACAGGAAGCAGGGAGATGAGTTAGAGAATCATTACCCTCTTCTGGGAGAGGGAGAACAAGAGTTAGAAGTAGGGCAGTTCAAGTGAGAATGGAGAAGAGACAACACCTGGCAAAGGCCTTTGAGAGAAATTAGCATCAGATATCTGAATGTTTTGTCAGGTTAGATGTTTCCTTTTGCCCTATTTACACTGGGAAGAAAAGGTAAAATATGGGGTCTGTGCTGTAGGTACTTAGTACTTCCATTAGTCAGGAATGCTTTCTGTTGAAAGTCAGAATACCCAACTAAGCATAGAATGTTCATCTTGAGGACTTTTATTGTCTGACTCAAAAAGAAACCTGGAGGCAGGCAGTTTGCAGAATGGTCCTCAAAGAGCATTGTTTACTCAAAGAGGGTTTATATCCCAATAATATAAAGTACTTAAAACATCAGACAAGTCCCTTGGCAACACCCCAAATGAAAGTTTCTTATTGGCCTCATTCCTTGTCACCTGGCATCAGTCTCTAAACTACTGATCAGCCTCTTTCCTTCAAGACTAACCTCACAACTCCTCACTTTTCTCTTCTGGGGAACCTCTTCAACTTAGTCCTTTAGCTCTCTGTGCTAGTTTGCTAGGGCTGTGTCTTAGTCAGCTCAGGCTGCCATAACAAATATCACACACTAGGTGGCTTAGATAACATGAATTTTTCCTCACAGTTCTAGAGATTGAAGTCCAAGATCAAGGTGTGGTCAGGTTAGCTTTTTTCCTCTGGGGCCTCTCTCCTTGACTTCTTCTTCTTTTTTAAAAAGATTTGATTTATTTTTTTGACAGAGAGGGAGAGATCACAAGTAGGCAGAGAGGCAGACAGAAGGAGAGGGGGAAAGAGGCTCCCCGCTGAGCAGAGAGCCTCATACAGCGCTTGATCCCAGGACCCTGAGATCATGACCTGAGCTGAAGGCAGAGGCTTAACGGCTTAACACACTGAGCCACTCATTTGCCCCTCCTTGAGTTCTTCTTATATACTGTGTCCTTGCATGGTCTTTTCTCTTTGTGTGTATATCCTTGGTGTCTCTTCCTTTTCTTAGAAGAACTAGTCATGTAGGATTGAGATCTCATCCCTATGATCTCATTTAATTGTCTCTAAAGGCCCTGTCTCTGAATACAGTCACAATGGAGCTTAGGGCTTCACCATATGAATTGGGGCAGGGGTGCAATTTAGCCCATAACAGTCCCCAACTCCTACTCACCTCAGAGTTCATCTTAACATATTCAGAGATTATGGTTACTGCTTGAGTTTTCTGAGAAACAGACTCTAAGAGAGATTAGCATGCAGGTTGTTTATTAAGGAGTTCTTTGAAAGTTCTGTGGAAGGGAAGGAAAATGAAGGGAACGGAAGAGATAATTGGTCAGAGGGAGAAGCTGAGCTGCCAGGTAGTCTCAATGGAGGCCTCAGTCGACGGTATGGGAGTATCTGGGATATCTTGTGTTGCAAACAGGAAGCATGGGGCCATACTCCATGTCAGTCACTGGATGTAGGTTGTGAGGAAAGAAGGCACGGCCTTGAATGAGTTGGCTCTTTTCAGCTGAGGCAGTCCCTGAAGGGGCTGATAGTTCCTGACAAGAAGCAGGCCATTTAACACTGGCCGCGAGTCCATGTATATTCTAACCATGGTGAACTTCACTTTCCACACAAAGTGGATATTCAGGTTTACTGCCTGACGCTCTCCTCAAGCCTCTGTTGTCTTCTAAGGCCATTACTGACAGGGACTAGAATGCAGCTGCCATCTTTTTTTTTTTGACTTGTACCAACACACTGAACCGACCCACTGCAGAACGTCAGCTGCTCGTGAGGGGTTCCCCGCGTGACCGTTGGTGTGGGCTGATGGGAAGTGCTGATGTAACTGTTGAGTGACACGGGGGCTGGTCCTGCTCGTGCTCAATTCCAAATGTATCACTTTCATCTTGCTCAGTTAGTCCAATTAGCACAGTATCATTGGTTTTGAGTCAGTGTGATTTGCGGGATCTTCAACTGGTCTACCTCTTTGGACTCTATTATACAGGAGAGCAGGAGAGTTAATGGTCCTGGGACAAAACTATAAAATGTATGCTGGATGCAAACTGTTTCTGATTTTTTCTTTTGATAGGAAAGAAAAGGAATACATTTGCCTGGTCAAAGGCTCCATACCACGTACCTGGAGGCCATGTTCG
>RCUC01089848.1:0-10353 GCA_003697995.1 Taxidea taxus jeffersonii | reverse complement strand
AATATAATCACATGGATTCCTAAAAACAGAGAACTTTTCCTGGTTATGGTCAGAAGGCAGATGTGACCACGGGAGTGGTGGAGAGGTTCCATGTGAAGAGGACTCAACCCATCACTTCTGAGTTTGGAGAAGAAAGGGGACCATGAGCCAATGAATGCAGATGGCCTTTAGAAAGCTGGAAAAGGCAGGTGAACAGATTCTCCCCTCGAGCCTCCAGAAAAGAACACAGCCCAGCCAGCACCTTAATACTACCCCAGGGAGACATGTTGGACTTCTGGCCTATAGAACTGTAAGACAATAAATGCTTATTGTCTTAAGCTACATTGATAATCTATTACAGCAGCAATAGAACACCAGTACACTAGCATCCCAGTCATAGTGCCTCTCTTTGGCCACCCAGATATCTGAGACACTTTTTTCTTCACACACAGAATAGACTCACTTTCTGTCCAAAGGAGAAACCCCTTAAATCCCATCCATCTCTTCCACTTACTAGAACCCCTCTCTAGATCATTAATTTAGCCTGGTGTTTTACAGTATTTTGACTAATATCTCTTGCTAGACCAAGGAGAAAAGACCTCTAATGAGGCTTCATGTTTGCTTTTGACCCTATAAGGAAACCATGAGAAAATTTAGTTACAAGGTGAGGATCAATTGACTCTACTTAGGAAGGATTTGAAGAGCTCTTGTCCCACAATCTAAGAAAATCTAAGAATTAGCATTGTCCCCAGCATTGTACTCCTTTTCTAAGAATTTCATTTTGGCTACTTCCCTGTATTGAGACACCTTTTAGGATACATAACCTAGTGTGTCAGTGTCTTTAGACTGGAGAAGTAATCTTCATTTCAGATGCTGACATGCTCCTCCTTTCTTAAAGGTTTAAATCAAACATATTAAATCCTGTATACTATTGATTTTTCCCTCTATCAAAATGGAAAAATTAAACAAATGACATTCTGTTCTAGTTAGGATATAGAAAGTGAGACAGTCATTTCCATCCTTATATGGAAAAAAATTACATAAACTTAGAAACTCATATATTAAAAGAGAGAGTTGTTAAATGCAAAAAAAAAAAAAAGCCAAAAGAAACTAAATTCCAGAGAAGGGTCAAATTTTAGCAATACACATAAATGCATAATATGATAGCAATGCATATTGCTATATTATAAATGTATAAAATGCATATAAATGCTATATTATAAATGCATAAAATGATAGCAATGTAGCTGATTTTTTTTCTCAGAAATCACTCAAAAGTGTTATTTGCCAGGAAAAGTAAAACTAATGAAAAATTTAAAGTAATTTCTTAATTATTTTAGTAGACTAAATTTTAAGCTTTGCTTGATGTGAAAATGTAACTTTTAATTTAGTTGCTAATTTATCATGCAGATATTGTTGAAAGTTTTTCTTTTAGTACTCGACATAATTGATTATGTATCAAATAATTTTTATCAAGTTAAGCAATAAAATATGAACTATTTTTATTTAATTTTCAAACTCCACCTCACCCCTGAAAGCATGAGGAACAACATCACCAGGCCAAGTAGCCCATACTTATGTTCAGGCCACCTCTTGAAATGTGACTTTGAGATCAAACAATTGAGCAAGAGAAAGTCCTCGATTCATAGCCTTCTATTAGCTATAGTTTTGTGGAACTGACCTGGCATACATTTGTACCTTCCATGAATCCAGTGTCAGTGCTGCTTATGTGATACTCCTAAAAACTCAAAATTCAACAAAAGGAACGAAATACGAAGTAATATTTTGTTAGGTAGAGTTGCACTTTGGAGAACTGCATTCTATTGTAATACTAAGTTTTTTTCTTAACACTCCCCAAGGAACAGTTTTTGTCCTGTTTGGTGCAACAGAGCCTCACTGAGAATGCATAATCTAAATGAATTTAAAGCATTGAGAGAAAATATTTATAAAGTGCATACTTGCAAGAAAAAATATATTTTCCCTGGAACTATTTAATTTAATTTGGTCTCCTTTAATTAGGTCTTCTTACCTATAATGTTATATGTATAAGGGGTTACTGTCCCCCCCACCTAAAAAAATTCCCTAACTTGATTACAGAAGTCAGTGATCCCAAAGTTCATTTAATAAAAATTCATTTTAGAGTGCACTTTTTCTAGGGACTTCAGTCACTGTACAGTGTCCAGTGTGTCCAGTCTGAGATCTTTGAATAATTACAAAGGTAATAATAAGATGTCATGTGCTGTTTTCAATATTTCAAAATGCCTTGACACAATCATATTTTTGCTGGGCTTCCTCCCCCTAATGTTTGCAGTTTTATAGGTCTTTGTTCTTTAAAAACAGGACATCAAATTGTTGCTTAATTATGTGATGAAATTGACATCTCCTTCTGGCCCAATCACCTACACTGCCCTCTGCCTCCTACAGCTTCCTCCATCTGTGTGGCCACCATTCCTAATCCCTCTTAGAGCTTTGTCAGAATTTTTAACAAAACAAAAAATGAAACAATTGTTGCTCACTAAGTAACTTTTTCTAGACATAATATTTTGAAACACAAAGTCCCAGGTTCAAAATTGTTAGCAGGCAAGTTAATAGTGACAGTGTTTCAGCCTCTCATCTGGTTTAGCTTCTACAAAGGTCTAATAAGGTCAAATGCATTTTCCAAGGTCGTGCAACTGGTTAATGATGGGGACAGGACGAAGTCCCAAATTTCTGACTAAAACCCGTTATACTATTCACTACATTAATGCTGTCCTCGGCATCGACAGCATTAAATGCTCGTGCCATAAGTGCCATGAAGTCCATTTTCTGTGGATGGAGATTAGTCGCTGCCTTCACACCCTAAGGCTTGTAAGAGCTACTTCTCCGTGCCTGCTTGTATGCCAGGCTATTGTCGTCAGCCCAAACACAGCAGAAGGCTGGGAGGCAGAATACTCATGCAGCATTTTTGACAGATCGCCGAAAGCAAGCTCCTGTTGTCTGTGACTGCTGAGTTGTGTGGTGATAATTGTAGTTTGCAACAATGTCCCCAAGGCACTGCAGGTTCTCCGGATGTGATCTGAAGTATCAAAGGGTTATTATATTTGGAACAGTCTTAGCATTTACTATATTTGATAGCATTCCTAGGTGACAATATGGCAGTTCTCAGTCAAACACAATTTGTTTAATTGGACTTTAAAATAAGATTTCTGGAATATAATTTAGTAGAAGACTCAAGGCCTAGAGTAATATTGCTTATTTTTATAGTTTATACTTGTTATTATAGTTTCACTTTTGCCTCATTAAGCCTTTGCTGAGAATTATGGTATGGGTCTCAATGATTTTTTTTTTTTGTTTTACTTGTTCAAACTACTTAACCTTTGAATTCCTTAAAACACAATTAATCCATCAATTATGCATTTGTTCCGTAAACTGTTGAGTACTTATTATGTGCCAGGTTTATGCTAGATATTGGGGAGATACTGATGAAAAAAAGATATAAAACTTAGGGACTATAGAACTTACAGAACAAATAAAATTACAACGGTGATGAGTGTCATATGGTGGAGTTACAGTTTATTAAAGGCAGATTTGATAAAATTGGGAATAAGAGAAAATGATCTCTTGAGGAAGGAATTATTAAGCAAAAATCTGAAGAAATAGCCTTTAAGTAAGCAAAGAAGGCTGAGAAGATCTTTAGGCAGAACAGCATGTGCAACGTCTCTGTGGCAAGAGAGTATTCAGTGAAATAAAGAGCGGTGTTGCTGATGTGCAGTGAGGGTTGGAAGTTATTATAATAGTTGATGAGAACTAGGACCAGATCATGCATAATTTGTAGGCATTATTAAGTCTTTTTGCTTTATTTGGAAAGCTGCTGAAAGCATGGAAGGAGATAGGGTAATTAAATTTTGTTCAGGAAAATCATTGACAACATTGTAAACAATAGATCAGAGAGGTAAGAAGGTGGTATTGAGAGCAATTAGGAGATTATTTTAGGAATACAAGTGATATATGCTGATTAGGCCATTAACCCCTTTTTTTAAAGGTTTATTTATTTATTTTAGAGAAAGAGAAATGCATACCTGTGAGTGGGAGTAGGGACAGAGGGAGAAGGAGAGCATCCCAAGCCGATTCCCTACTAGGCATGGGAGCCTGACGCAGGGCTTGATACCACAACCCCGAGATCATGACCCGCGCCAAAACCAAGAGTCGGATGCTCAACCAACCAAGCCACCCAGGCTCCCCAGCCATGATCTCTTGATGGGGGTGATATCACCCCAAACAGGGCAAACATTTGTTCATTTGGGGGCAAAAAAAAATCTTAGCTATTATTATTATAGTTTGTTACCCTCCAATTCTGATTGATAAAATCTTATTCCTCAGTATTTAATATCTCTCATTGGGTTTTAGTGTGGTTTTGAGATATCACATGAGCAACACTGGCATTGGAATTTTGGATGATACACAAAATATATGCAAAATCAGTGCCATATAACAACAGGGAATGGATGGCTATAATTGGGGACTTTCTTTTGCAGGATTATTTGATCTTCAATTTATATTACAAGATATAGTCTAAGCATGGGTATGGTCTGCTTTTGGCTACCTTACATGTTGTTTATATCTGATCGTAATGCTTTTGTATGTGAATTGGGCTTTGAGAATGAAATAAAACCAGTTTATATAATGTCATTTAATTTGACAGAAGTTAATCAACTCATTATTCATCTTACCAAATGATTAAAAGAAAATGCCAACAATATCTGAATTGGTATTTAGCAGCTAATTAAATTAAATTTTGTACTCCAATATCAGGCAGAAGTCAGTCAAAATTAAAATAACTAAGAAATTATTTTAAAAATTAATTCAGTTCTTAATTATACTTTTGCTGGAAAATACAACTTTATTTATTTATTTATTTATTTGAGAGAGAGAGGGAGGGAGAGATAAAATGAGCAGGGGTAGGGGCAGAGGGAGAGGTAGGCTCCCTGCTTAGCAGGGAGTGGGACTCCAGGCTCAATCCCAGGACCCCTGGATCATGACCTGAGCTAAAGGCAGACACTTAAGCATCTAAGCCACCCAGGTGCCCCTGGCAAATACAATTTAATTATTTTTTTAAAGAAAACTTGATTACACGTTTATTATTAGTATGTGTTTATATGAATTGCTCATTTGCATTTATGCATATATTTGATACATTGCAATTTACATAAGCATATAAATTACATTAAACTTTACCTAGTGTAAATTGTGGAAGGGAAGGGGGATAAAAGTAGAGGATTGCTATTTTCCATAGTAAGCTTTATTTAACATTTAAAACAATGTATATACACAAGTTTGGTAAAAATTAAAACTCGTAGAAAAAAAGTTAAATGACATACTGTGTTTCAAAATCATCAATCAGACTACCTGGTTTGTAATAAATAGTTAATAATTTTTTTATTCACTAAAAAGGAGTTACTCAGCAAATACAGTTTTAAAGTTAAGTTAAATGTTGATAGCTTTCTGATTTACCTTTTAACTTCAAAACTTTACTTAGCCATTCTTAATCCTATAGTGAATAAAAAACTCCTGTATTTAATATATTGATTGTTTTTATATATAAATCACAGCTATACATTATATTTGTGGTGCTTACATTTTGTGGATGGGGCAATTAGGAAAAAAAAGTCTAAAAGGCTTCTTAGGGCATAATAGTGAGGAAGAGATTAGTAAAAATTGTTTAGATTAGGATGAAAGAAGTAGAAATGCAGAAACACAGAAAATTTGGGGAGAGATAAGTCAACTAGGATTTGATAATGAACAGAGTGAGAGAAAGGAAGTTGTGAAAGATAATACTTATGTCTAGTTTACACAATAACAAATGATTCAGCCAGGCACTGAGATATGGAATCAATGGGAGAATACCAGGAGTTTGTCATTTGCTTGTTTATTTTGTGTGTGTGTGAGATTGTGTATTTGTGGGCAACATTTAATGAAAAAGAAAAAACAGGGGTATATAGTAAAAGATAAATTCTAATTATAACAGAACACTAGAAAGTATCTATTTAACACAAAGGAAGGCAGTAAGTGAGGAATTGAAGAATGCAAAAGACACAAAACACATATAAAACAAACAACAAAATAGAAGAATTAGAAACAGAAATAGAATAAAATAGAATTAGAAACAGAAATAGATAAAATTTATCTGTAGACCTAATAGATGCCTATATAGTAAATCCTATTTATCAATAATTACATTAAATGGATTAAATTTTCGAGTTAAAAGACAGAGTGGCAGATAGATTTTTTTTTTAAGATTTTATTTATTTATTTGTTAGAAAGAGAGAGAGAGAGAGCGAGCACAGGCAGACAGAGGGGCAGGCAGAGGCGGAGGGAGAAGCAGGCTCCCTGCCGAGCAAAGAGCCCGATGCGGAACTCGATCCCAGGACGCTGGGATCATGACCTGAGCCGAAGGCAGCCGCTTAACCAACTGAGCCACCCAGGCGTCCCGGCAGACAGATTTTAAAACAAACAAACAAACAAACAAACAAAAGAGCAAATTTTAAAAAACCCAATGATCCAACAGTATTTACCTAAGAGACTCACTTTAGATCTAAAGACAAAAATATGTTAAAAGTTAAAGAATAGAAATGAGATAGTTGTAACCAAAAGAGAGTTGTAGTGGCTATACTAATACTAGACAAAATGGACTTAAAAATAAAAATTTGTTTTATAATTTATAATACTAGAGAGAAAGGTGGACATTTTATAGTGATATAAGGTAAATATGCTAGGAAGATACAATAAATATAAACATCTATGTACCTAACAGAGACTCAATATGTATGAAGCAAAAGCTGACAAAATTGAACAGAAAAACAGTCAATGTGACAATAATACTTGAAGACTTTGATATGTCACTAGCCATAATGAATAGTGAAATAGAAGATCAACAAGGAAGTAAATTTGACAACAGTATAGATCAACTAGATATGACATCTATAGAAAAAAAAAACCAACAACAGCAGAATATATATTCTTCTCAAGTGTGCATGGAATGTTTACCAGGATAGACCACTATGCTAGGCCATTATGTTAAACACATTTCAATACATTTAAAACGATTGGAATCATACAAAATATATTCTTTAACTACAATGGAAGGAAATTGGAAATAAAAAACAAAAGGAAATTTTGAAAATTCACACATATGTGGGAATTAAACAACACACATCTGAAGAACCGATGATTCCAAGAAGAAACCACAAGGGAATTTAGAAAGTATTTGGAGATGAATGAAAGTGAAAGCACAACGTACCAAAACTATGGGACACAGAAAACAAAACAAAACAAAACAGTAATCAGAGGAAAATTTATAGCTGTAAGCTGTGAGAAAAAGAAGGAATATTTCAGATCAACAATCTAAACTATGTTAAGATTAAGATATAAGAAAAAGAAGAGCAAATCAAACCTGAAGAAAGCAGAAGGATAGAAGTGATAAAGACTAGAGCTGAAATAAAGAAAATAGAGAATAGAAGCATTATACAGGAAGTCAAAGAAACTAAAAGTTAGTTCTTTGAGGAGATCAATAAAACTGACAGATATTTAACTAGACTGATCATGATAAAGAGAGAAGATTTAATTACTAAAATTAGGAATGAAATAGGGGACATTGTTACCAACCTTATAGAAATAAAAAAGCTTAAAATGAAATACCATAAATAATTACATGTAAACAAATTAGATTACCTGGAGAAAATGGATAAATTCTTTTTTTTTTTTAGGGGCACCCAGGTGGCTCAGTGGGTTAAGCCTCTGCCTTCAGCTCAGGTCATGGTCTCAGGGTCCTGGGATCGAGCCCCGCATCGGGCTCTCTGCTCGGCGGGGAGCCTGCTTCCTCCTCTCTCTCTGCCTGCTTCTCTGCCTACTTGTGACCTCTCTCTGTGTCAAATAAATAAAATCTTTAAAAAAATTTTTTTTCTTTTTTTTATAAATGGACAAATTCTTATAAAGATACAAATTACCAACACTGACTCAGGAAGAAATAGAAAATATGTATTGATCTATAATAAGCAAGGAGGTTAAATCAGTAATCAAAAACCTTATATCAAAGAAAAGGCCAGGACCATTTGGCTCCTCTGGTGAATTCTACCAAGTATTTATAGAAAAATTAGCACCAATCCTTCACAGACTCTTCCAAAAAACAGGAGAGAAAGGGACACTTCCTAACTCATTCTATGATACAAAAGCCAGATAAGGACATAACATGAAAAGAAAACTACAGACCAATATCACTTGTGAATTTTCAACAGAATACTACTAAGCCAAATCTAGCAACATATAAAAAGAATTATACAACATGATCAAGTGGGATTTAATCCAGGAACCTGAAGTTGTTTCAACATAAAAAAAATGAATCAATGAAATATACCATATTATAGAGGAAAGGGGAAAAAAACCCTCAACATCATCATTTCAATAGAAGCAGAAAAAGCATTTTCTGATAAAAATATTCAACAAAGTAGGAACAGAAGGGAATATGCTTGAAGTAATAAATATCTATGAAAAACCCATAGCAGATATCATACTTAGTGGCAAAAGTCTGAAAGCTTTCCTCTCAAATCAGGAACAAAGAATGTCTCTATTCAATGGGAGGGGGAAGGGGAGAATCCAATTGGAGTGAAAGAATTAAAGCTGACTCTATTTGAAGAAAAGCTATTATAGTTAATAAATTCAGCAAGTTTGCAGGACACAAGATCAATATACAAAAGTGAATTGTGTTTTATACATTAGAAAAAATATACAAAAATGAAATTAAGAATATTATTTCACTTATAAAGTTTAAACAAGAACAAAATACTTTGGAATTTAGCCAAAGAGAGATAAGACTTGTACACTGAAAACTGAAATTGCTGAAAGAAATGAAAGAATGCCTAAATAAGTGGAAAGATACCCAGTGCTCTTGGATTGGAAGACTTAATGTTGTTAAGATGACAATACAACCCAAATTAACCTACAGGTACAATACAATCCCAATCAAAACATCAACTGTCTTTTCTTTTTCTTTCTTTCTTTTTTTTTTACAGAAATGGATAAGCTGATCCTAAAATTCATATCGAATTGCAAGGAATCCCAAATAGTCAAAAGAATCTTAAAAAAGAAGAACAAAGTTAGAGGACTCACACTTCTGATTTCAAACCTTACTTCAAAAAAACAAAAACAAAAACAAAAAAAATCAAAGAAATGTGTTACTGGCATAAACATAAATCTATAGATCATGGTATAGAATCAGAGTCCAGAAATTAATTCAGTCATCTGTGGTCAATTGATTTTGGACAAGGGTGCCAAAATCATTCAAATGGAGCAAGAAATAAGTCTTTTCAACAAATAGTGTGGGGACAGCACTATTGTTTGACAGCACTATTGATATCCACATGCAGAAGAATGAGTCTGGACCACTTTCTCACACAATATGCAAAAATTAATTCAAAATGAATCAGATGTATATGTAGTATCTGAAACTATAAAACTCTTAGAAGAAAACATAGGTGTAAATCTTTATGACCTTTGACTAGGCAGTGGCTTTTTAGACAACACCAAAAACACAAGCAACCAGAGATAAAATAGCTGTATTGGACTTCATCAAAATTAAAAACTTTTTGGGGTGCCTGGATGGCTCAGCCTGGATGCAGCTCTTTTTTTTTTTTTTATGTTCAGTTAGCCACTGTATAGTGCATCATTAGTTTTTGATGAAGTGTTCAGTGATTCATTAGTTGCATATAACATCCAGCGTTCATCACAACACATGCCCTCCCATCACCCAGTTACCCAATCCCCCACCCGCTCTGAAACCCTCAGATTGTTTCCCAGGGTTCATAGTCTGTCATGTTTTGTCTGCCTCTCTGGTTTTTTCCCCTTCAGATTTCCCTCTCTTTGCCTATGGTCCACCATGCTATTACTTATGTTCCGCATATGAGTGAAACCATATAATAATTGTCTTTCTCTGGTTGACTTCACTTAGCATAATCCCCTCTAGTTCCATCCATGTAGATGCAAATGGTGGGTATTCTTCCTTTCTGATGGCTGAATGATATTCCACTGTATATATGTACCACATCTTCTTTATCCTTCATCTGTTGAAGAATCTCTCGGCTCCTTCCACAGTTTGGCTATTGTGGACATTGCTGCTATGAACACTGGGGTGCAGGTGCCCCTTCTTTTCACTATATCTATATCTTTGGCATAAATACCGAATAGTGCAATTGTTTGGTTGTAAGGTAGCTCTGTTTTTAACATCTTGAGGAATCTCCATACTGTTTTCCAGAGTGGCTGTGCCACCTTGTATTCCCACCAACAGTGTAAGAGGGTTCCCCCTTCTCCAAATCCTTGCCAACATTGGTTGTTTTCCGTCTTGTT
>RCUC01089812.1:0-12435 GCA_003697995.1 Taxidea taxus jeffersonii | reverse complement strand
AAAAAAAAAAACATGTGTGCATATAATGCCCACAGACAGGAAAAGAGAACTATAGGACATCAGAAGATGAGCAACCAAGAGAAGAGCAGATAAGAAAAGCTAAAAGACCAATTCCAGAAAAGAAGGCTTGAAATTGAGATCTTGTGCATATTTCACAATTAGAGTCAAGAACCCAAGAGAAGACATCACTCACTGGAAAACCAGTGAGAACAGTTTCAGAAGGGGAAATAACCAATAACCACCATGGTAGTGGGTGTGGCACTAGTAAGATAGATGAGCTCAGGAAAACAGGAAGGGAAGGGGAGAGGGCCCATGGGCATGAGGAGCTGGAGTGGAGACAGAAGTGAGAGGAGAGCACCCGGAAAAAGTTCAAGAAGAAACAAGTAAGCAAAATTCTCAGATGAAAACAAAGCACTATCCTTTCCCTCAACACTTTTTAAAACTAAACCAAATCAACAGTTTCCTCCCCCACCACAATTCTTGATGTTTTTGCTGAGGAGGGTCACCATCATTGCCCTTCACTGATAAGTGACTTTTTTTGAGCAAATATGTGAGGGCTGCAGGGGGAAAGGTGGCAGCCCAAAGACAGGACCATTCCTTTCATTTCTGGAATGAAAAAAGATGCACCTAATTTCAGTGTTTTATAATAATTACATTAAATGTCTCCATTAACATTCAAATTCTATTTCACTTGAGGAGTGGCAAAGTCAGTACAGCTTTGCTTCTGAATATGAAAATCTTGGAAATGTACTATACTTACAAGAGGGCTTAAATATTAAAATGAAACTTTTTTCTTTAACCATGTTACAGTGTTTCCTATGGTCACTTGTTACTATTATGTAATTAAAAGAGAATTTATCAAGAAAAAAAACATTTTAAAAAAGACACTTTTTAACTAGCTTTTCAGGGTACTATTACGGTCTTTGGGAACTGGAATGCCTAGAATTTTGTCTTGGAATGAAACTGAAAAGGAACAATTTTTTGTAAAAAGGAAAAAGCAACAACAACAACAAAGCATACATAGCTTACCATTTTTTTGACTTCAGCCTGGGAGGAGGGTTTCTGGGAATGAGAAACAGTGCTCTCATTGGATGCATGTCACAGAGAGCTGGGGAGAGGAGACGGTGACGTCAGTATGGTACTTATTTTACTCATTTGTAATTTCTAGGGCTCACTCAAAATATCAAATGTGCTGTCCCATCACCTGACTGACAATCTTTATGTCAAGCAGTCTAGACATTCAGCTATGAGCCCTAGGGCATACCTTGAGTTCCCCATTTAAACACAGTAAAATATCGGGAGGTCAAGATCAACAAGAAGGATATACAATTTCAAATTGACATTGAAGTTTTTGTAAATCAAAGATAAATACAGATTCACAGTCTTAAGGGTGTAAACAGCTTAAGTTTCTAAAGCATCTATAAGACTGCAATGAAAATAATTTTATTGTCATGGAGTTGTGGTGAGAATTACATCAGGCAATGCTTGTAAAGGCATTCCTACAGTGCCTAGACAGGGTGAGCGGCAGTAAAGACCTCCCGCAATGTTAACTGTTCGTTTGCTGTCATTCTAGGAAGGAGCAAAGACGAGAAAATAAAACAGACTATTAGATTCTGTGCAAGTACCGTTTATACTTCCATCACTTGTCCAATAAAGCTATGTTCGGGGCATATGCACACATTAATATGTCACAATAGGTAATGCGCATTTTCATGTGTTTATTTACCTTCATGAGAATCTTACAAGGCAGCTGGGAAATGGGGGCCAAAGAAGACAATCTATTCCCACTGTGAAAGAAAACTGAAACAAAGGATCTGGCAATGAGCCCCTGCCTCAATTCCTCAGACGGAAACATGAGGAAACATATGTTGGTCAAGACTGACATCCATTTCTTGTACCGCAAACTAATTTTTAGGCATTGGAAATATTTTTCATTCATTCAACAAATATTTATTCAGCAGCAACTATCCAGCAGACAAGTATACATTCTTTGTATACCCCTTTTCTTAAGGGGACAGCAAATAACGCTGTTTTGTCTCTGTTCTCTGAAGTTCTATACCGTCTCTGCTCAAAAATCAATTTTGTAAAGCCGGCATTCAGTTAATCCAAAGGAGAAGGAAATTTCAAGAGCAACCAAAAAAAAACAAAACAAAACAAAAAACCCACAATAAACCCAGACCTTATTCTACAGATAAAAAGTTATGCCTCTGTAAATTCAAACATAAGTATTACTAAAATTTCATGTGTTAGGACCAGTTTCACATGCTAGGATTTAGTTTCACCGAAGTTTAAATTCTAAAATGAAAATTACTGCCTATTATCTAATGTCATCATAATTTCATGTCATACACCTGAATACAACTTAAACAGATAAGATGTAACCTACAGACTACAAGGATCTTCAAAAGGAAGAGCAGATGCCAAGAATCCTTTTACATCTAAAACTTCACTGTTCCTTCATCTGAATGACCCACCAGGAATGGCTTTACCCATGAAACCATTCTGTTTGAAGCCTTGAGACTAGGTTTAAGTCACATACAACAACTGGGCTAAAAAGGAAAGAATGTTACTTACGGGGAGCACCTTCTGCCATCTCAATGGCTGTAATACCACAAGACCAAAGGTCACTCTGCAAAAATAAAACAGTATGTTACAGGTACCAGATTAGACATGAAACCACTAACTTACCACCACTGGTTACTCACACAAATGATACAAAGGCATTTCTGAAAAGAAGTCTGCCATGAAATTAAAAACAAACACATATGTAAGAATACCTTCAAAATGAATGAATGAGTGAACAAATAAATGAATGAATGAAAAAACAAAGGTGAAATTGGTTTGCTAATTAGAACTACTCACATCTACGACTGAAGTAGAGGTGGCCTGTAGAAAAGCTGCTCTGTGTCACTGTGTACTCTGCTGCTCAGTATGTTTCATTTCTTTACATTCAGTAACTTAGACTCCTGGCCCAGATTTATGTTTAATTTTATGTTTTATGTCACTATCTCAAATTTAATTAAGATGTTAAAATTTTACAGGCTAACCTGAAACTAATATAACGCTGTATGTTAATTATACTTGAAATAAAATTTTTTTTGAACTTTAAAGGCTAGAAAGCACTCTTTTATAAAAGGTGCAACAGCTGAATTAATAAAATCTACCAGAGTTCACTAATTTGACTCACACTGCTGATAAGCCTCTCCATCGCCCTACTCAAACTTTAATCATGGGTAATCAATAAGCTGCCTTTCTGTGCATGGAATCTCTTCCGAGTCCCTTGAAATATTAATTTTAAAACTTGAATTTTAATTTTACTTCCCACTCAAATACAAGTTCCATGAGGGCAGGCACTTTTTTTTTTTTATGTATAATGTATTATTTCCCCCAGAGGTACACGTCTGTAAATCATCAGGCTTACACATTTCACAGTACTCAGCATAGCACATACCCTCCCCAATGTCCATAACCCAGCCACCCTGTCCCTACTCCCCACCCCCTAGAAACCCTCAGTTTGTTTCTTGAGATTAAGAGTCTCTTATGGTTTGTCTCCCTCCTGATTGCATCTTTTTTTTTTAATTTTATTTATTTATTTGACAGAGAGAGATCATAAGTAGGCAGAGAGGCAAGCAGAGAGAGAGGAAGGGAAGCAGGCTCCCTGCTGAGCAGAGAGCCCGATGCGGGGGCTTGATCCCAGGACAATCTGGGATCTAGGGATCAAGAGCTGAAGCTGAGGCTGAGCTGAAGGCAGAGGCTTTAACCCACTGAGCCACCCAGGTGCCCCTCCTGATCCCATCTTGTTTCGTTTGATCCTTTCCTACCCCCACAACTCCCCCCTGCCCTGCCTCTCAAATTCCTCATATCAGAGAAATCATATGATAACTGTCTTTCTCTGACTGACTTATTTCTTAGCATAATACTCTCTAGTTCCATCCACGTCATTGCAAATGACAAGATTTCGATTTTTTGATGGCTGCATAGTATTCCACTGTATAAATGTACCACATCTTCTTTATCCAATCATCTGTTGATGGACATCTAGGTTCTTTCCATAGTTTGGCTATTGTGGACATTGATGCTATAAACATTCGGGTGTACATGCCCCTTCAGATCACACTTGTATCGTTAGGGTAAATACCCAGTAGTGCGACTGCTGGGTTGTAGGGTATTTTCAACTTTTTGAGGAACCTCCATACTATTCTCCAGAGTGGCTGCACCAGTTTGCATTCCCACCAACAGTGTAGGGGGGTTCCCCATTTTTGGCATCCTTGCCAACACCTGTCGTTTCCGGACTTGTTAATTTTAGCCATTCTGACTGGTGTGAGGTGGTATCTCACTGTGGTTTTGATTTTTATTTCCCTGATGCCGAGTGATGTTGAGCACTTTTTCATGTGTCTGTCGGCCATCTGGATGTCTTCTTTGCCAAAACGTCTGTTCATGTCCTCTGCCCATTTCTTGATTGGATTATTTGTTCTTTGGGTGTTGAGTTTGTAAGTTCTTTATAGATTTTGGATACTAACACTTTATCTGATGTCATTTGTGAGTATCTTCTCCCATTCTGTCAGTTGTCTTTTGGTTTTGTTGACTGTTTCCTTTGGTGTGCAGAAGCTTTTGATCTTGATGAAGTCCCAATAGTTCATTTTTGCCCCTGCTTCCCTTGCCTTTGACGATGTTCCTATGAAGAAGTTGCTGCGGCTGAGGTCAAAGAGGTTGCTGCCTGTGTTCTCCTCAAGGATTTTGGTGGATTCCTGTCTCACATTGAGGTGTTTCATTCATTTGGAGTCTATTTTTGTGTGTGGTGTAAGGAAATGGCCCAGTTTCATTCTTCTGCATGTGGCTGCCCAATTCTCCCAACACCATTTGTTGTAGAGACTGTGTTTTTCCACTGGACATTCTTTCCTGCTTTGTTAAAGATTAGTTGACCATAGAGTTGAGGGTCTCTGGGCTCTCTACTCTGTTCCACTGATTTTTGTGTCTGTTTTTGTGTCAGTACCATACTGTCTTGATGACAGCTTTGTAATAGAGCTTGAAGTCTGGAATTGTGATGCTGCCAGCTTGGTTTTCTTTTTCAACATTCCTCTGGCTTCCAAGGTCTTTTCTGGTTCCATATAAATTTTAGGATTATTTGTTCCATTTCTATGAAAAAACTCAGTGGTATTTTGATAAGGATTGCATTAAATGTGTAGATTGCTTTAGGTAGCATAGACATTTTCACAATATTTATTCTTTCATTCCATAAGCATGGGACGTTTTTCCATTTCTTTGTGTCTTCCTCAATTTCTTTCATGAGTACTTTACAGTTTTCTGAGTACAGATCCTTTGCCTCTTTGGTAGGTTTATTCCTAGGCATCTTATAGTTTTGGGTGCAGTTTTGGGATCAACTCCTTCTCTTTCTTCTGTCTTGCTGTTGGTATATAGAAATGCAACCGAATTCTGTGCATTGATTTTATATTCTGACACTTTACTGAATTCCTGTATGAGTTCTAGCAGTTTTGGAGTGGAGTCTTTTTGGGTTTCCCACATAAAGTATCATATCATCTGCAAAGAGTGAGAGTTTGACTTCTTCTTTGCAAATTCAGATGCCTTTAATTTCTTTTTTCGTCTGATTACTGAGAATAGGACTTCTACTACTATATTGAATAGCAGTGGTGATAGTGGACATGCCTGCAGTGTTCCAGACTTTAGGGGAAAAGCTCTCAGTTTTTCCCCATTGAGAATGATATGCGCTGTGGGTTTTTCATAGATGGCTTTGATGATACTGAGATATGTATGAGGGCAGGCACTTTTGTCTATTTTATTCACCTTAGTATCCCCACAGTTTTGACTTGCATGTGGTAGGCACTCAATAAACACTGGCTGATGAATGAATAAACTTTTATCAGCCGATTTCTTAAAATCCAAACAGGATTTTTAAAAGCAGACAATAGGTAGTTATTATCATTAGCATTCTCTTGTTTATATGCTATTCTAATGAAAGAATTAAAGTTGCTCAGTTTAAGCATTTTCTAAATAACCTATAATTATGTTACACAATTCAAACACATGTTTGACTATAAGAAGGATAGGCCCACAAATTTCTCTCTTAGTTTTATGAGGTTTTCTCTACCATAGGGCGCAAAAGAGGGGTTTTACCCAACTTGACCCAATGACTAATCTTAGCAGGATCAGTGGTGAAACAGGCAGATGTTCTCTGCCACTTGGTGTGATGCAACACAAACCATACTCATCTCCTGAGGCAATCCTACTTTAGGTTTTTCTTGATTCTAATTGAATTTCTCCAGTTTATAAGAAACAAGGTAAATGCCTTACAAACACTGTAAAGTTAAAATTCAAAAATGGCAAGACAAATCTGAATGGTGGAATACTGCCTCTTCAACAAGTCAGTATCATGAAAAAAAAGGGAGAAGGGTTGGTTAGCCTTGGTTAAAAGATATTCTGTGGCCAAACAGCCAAATACAATGACTTGCCCTATATTAAACAAAAGTCTGGATTAAGTCAGATACAAACCATTTGGGTCTAATTATAGACTCCTTATTAAGAAATTATTTTTTAAAGATTTATTTATTTATTTGTAAGACAGAGATAAAGCACAAGCAGGAAAAGGGCAAAGAGAGAGGGACAAGCAGAGGGACAAGCCCACTGAGCAGGGAGCCTGATACAGGGCTCAATCCCAGGACTCTTGAGATCATGACTTGAGCCAAAATCAGATGCTTAACCAACTGAGCCACCAAGGTGCCCCAAGAAATTATTTTCATTTACTTAAGCATGACAATATTTTGGGTATGCCAGAAGATGTTTTCTAATTTTGGAGATAACAAAAATGACATATTCAAGACTGAAAAGTCATATAGTCTATATAATCTATTAATATTATTATAATCTATTAATCTATTATATAATACTCCAGTATATGAAAAAATAAAATAAAAATTTCACCATACCATATACTTAAAATGAGTTTCATTAATTGGGTATTTGTAATAAATACTAAAATACACAAGAGAGTGTAAAGATATGAACTCATGTTTGAATAACGTTAACAGGAACATAAACACTCTGACTCGTTTAATTGCGGCAAAACAATTTTTTAAAATAATAATTTTTGCAAACACATTTAACCCAAATCTGAGGATCAAATATGGGGTTTACAATGGGATCAAGAAGATGCATTACTGGGGCGCCTGGGTGGCTCAGTGGGTTAAAGCCTCTGCCTTTGGCTCAGGTCATGATCTCAGGGTCCTGGGATCGAGCCCCGCATTGGGCTCTCTGCTCAGCAGGGAGCCTGCTTCCCCCCCCCCCCTCTGCCTGCCTCTCTGTCTACTTGTGATCTCTGTCAAATAAATAAATAAAATCTTTAAAAAAAAAGATGCATTATTGATAGAAATCCCTAGAGGTCACTCTAATAATTTAAATATATTTGTATACCAAATCAAGCTGTAAAGCTCTTTAACAATACTCTGAAATTTCACATAGATCAAGTTACTGTTATATATTCTAACAACATTTTTTTTTTTAGAGTTAACTGCTTTTTTTTTTTTGTTTTTCATTTCATTTTATTTTATTTGTCAGAGAGAGCGAGCACAGGCAGAGAGATTGGCAGGCAGAGGGAGAAGCAGGCTCCCTGCTGAGCAAGGAGCCCGATGTGGCACTCGATCCCAGGACGCTGGGATCATGACCTGAGCCGAAGGCAGCTGCTTAACCAACTGAGCCACCCAGGCGTCCCCTAACAACATTTTTTAAAGTATAATAAATATCTGATTATAATAGATTCTTCAAGCTTAAAAGGATGGCAAACAGGACAGAGTAATTTACTCATGACAAAAAGCTCTATGTATAAGACAGTGACTTCCACTGCTGTGAAAGCAGTATATTACTTAGCAAGGAGAACAAAGGTGACAGGGAACGAAGAACAAGAAGACAGCATCTCAATAGTGTCCCAGAAAATCTGCACCTGCAACATGGTTTCCAAGCATTCCTCACTGAAACAGCAGGAAGGGATAAGGGGTATGCAATCTATAAGCAGAGCCCCTATCCCTCAGGAACACTAGGGACCTGGTGAAGGCCAAGAAAGCAGGTGCCTCTTACTCTGTAATCATAGGTGGCATCTGGGTTCTCGTCACAGGCGATGACCTCAGGAGCCATCCAGTAAGGGGTGCCTATGAAGGTATTTCTTCTCCCAACCGTCCGGTCGAGCTGAGCACTCACACCGAAATCAACTGTGGGAGGAAGAGAAAGGAAGGAGTAGAACGTAATTAACAAACAAGTAAACCACAAGACAAAGAAATGTGAGGAGGAGGTGTCTTGAGTAAAGCTCAAAGAGTTTCATGGACATGCAAATTCCTTAAGGTCACCAGCATTAATAAGGAGTACTGTCTCCAGAGCAAATCTGCCAAAATGACAAAATCCTCTACCAGTCTATAGGCTCCTGGGAGGCCTGGACCCAGCTACTTCCCTGAGCTTCCATGACAGTGACCACTAGAGGGACTTTTGGATTAATTAGGATATTCAGTGCTTGCAGGAAACATGCCTGCCGCAAACAAGATCAAGTCATAGAAAGCTCTAAGTTCAGGAGAATTGACTAACACCCACGTGACTTAGCTTCTTAAGCAGCACTTAACCACAGAAAGAGAAGAAACCCACAAAGGTTGTCTGGAAAGTACAGAGTAATGAATTCAATAAAGAGAATCAAGCTAAATCACAAATATACTAAGAAACACTCCTCAAAGTACCCAGGATGTCTGATTTTTAGAGTGACCCCCACATCCCACTCAGCTGAACACTGATGGTCATCTAGAGGAAAGTTCAAAGATGGGAGGCAGAGCTGACAGGAAGACCAGGGTCTCTAATGGTACGTTTGCCGACAGCACTATGCACACTGCCATTAACTCTAGGAGGACTGCATGATGGTGGACGAGCTCCTGCAGAAGGGCCTATGGAGGGCTGAGATCACTCACTGGGGCTGGGTTACAGATTCAACAGGCAGAACATGCTCAGGAAACCACCTGGCCAGAAGGTGGGCTCACATGTCCTGACACAGAGACACATGTGCTGGGCAGTACGTGCCATTTGCAGTTACAAGTGATCACCGGGTGATTACAGAAGGACTATCACAGTCCTAGCACCAACAGGCCAGCGCAGGGAACACACACAGCTTCCTGAGTCACTGGGAATGAGAACAATTTAAGTGCCTCCTATCTTAGCTTTGAGGGTACTTCCCCAATGGGCACACTATTCCTCCACAGATGACCAAGAAATGGAGGTACTATGCAAGAAAGCAATAATGAAGATTCTGTTTTTAAACTACTGTGCCTAAGATTTTTGAAGATGAACTAGATTCTTATAACCATAAACAATTTTTGTGTGTGATACCTTACTAGAAGAAAACTTAATGCTAATTGCTTAAAATTTTGACAGAACCATTATATAAAAGTGGGATTGAAAAAAAGTTCAAATCCAGGTAAAGGAAACAGGAAATACAGAAGAACCATTACAAAATCATCTCCAAGAAGATACTCTGGACTCCACCAATCCATGCATAAATTTACTGAGCCCCTACTACATTTAAGGTACTATGCTAGGTGCCAGATAAGAATACTCTCGTAAATAAAACATCCTAATTGCTACACTTCCAGAACTTATATTCTAGGAAATAAGTCAGAAATATACATGAACAAATAGCTGTATAATTATAAACTGTGATCAGGATGAGTGAGGAAATAAGCAGTAGATCAGAAGGTCAGGGCATAGAGATCAGAGCGTCAGGGAAGGCCTCTGAAGACAAGGAAAAAATTGCTACCTCAAAACTATTCCCAACGGGGAACAATATGTGCGAAGACCCTGTGAGACATTCCATGGAAGTAAGAAAATGAGTGAACTGGACAGGGAGAGAAGTAAGAATGGTCACAAGATGGGCTGGAAAGTATTAGGGGCCATGGCTTTCTATGGGCCATGGTAAGAAATGCAGGTTTTATTCCAAGTGAAATAGGAAGTCACTAAAGGTATTTAAGGAAGAATGCCATGATCTGATTTAACATTAGTCTGTCTACTATTTGGAGAGTAGAGCAGGGGAGAAGCATGGCAGGGAGGGAGGCTGGAGACAGACAAAGCAGTAAGCCCAGTTCCCACTTCTTAAATATAACAGAAAGAGAAAATCTGAGTAATAGAGCTTTTGGCTAAATGCCAATGAGGTAGGGAGTGCTGCTGGTTTGCACCAGGGGCAAGTATTACATCATGTGGCACGTGTGTCACATACCAAGTTTCACCTCTGCATTCTCAGTCAGCAATACATTCTGGCCCTTGATGTCCCGGTGAATCACGTGATGGATGTGAAGATGTGCCAGGCCCTGAAGAGGAGAGACAGATCTGAATTTTAGTTCTTTGTTGCTGCAAATAAAGAGCCTAGAACACACTTTTTATAACAAAGCATATGTACAGGCCACAAGTTTTATGAATCACATTTAAAACATACTACAATTCAATTTTCATGCATTTCCAGGAACACATCACCAACAGTACCACACAAACAGAAAGAAGTTCCCACCCCCCAGTTCCAATGGGTTAGGTCCCCTGTGTGAGCAACATGACCAGTTTCTAGCTGCTCCTTGAAGACACACTCTAGATTACCATCTGCAGTTTCTCTGCTGTAATTTGTGCTATTTGTGTACAGGGTGGTTCCTTTCCCACGCTACACGTCCATCTTTCAGTGGGTGACCCCGTGGGTATATTTGAACTAGACCCATCCCAGGGGAAAACACAAAGAGCCAGAGTGTGGTTTCAAGTCTGGCTCTTGAACACTGCCTAGTTTTCCCACCGCATAGTGACAAATTGCTAACTACTAATCAAGCCCACCTCCACCCCAAGTGTAAAACAATTCTGCCATCAAAAGCTTTATGTTCAAATAAAATATCTTTCTTTCCCAAGGAAATAAACCCTACTGATGACCTTGTATTGGGAATGCAGCCCAAAAGCCATGTCTCTTATGAGAGGTGGAAGAAGAACAAAAACACATTTTGCATCCAACTATGAACTGAGACAAAAATGGGTCATTCTCACAACTCCTGCTCTTGTTCTGTCTTTAGCTAGACAAGCCAAATCTACAGCTTGCCTCCTTAAGATACAAACAAGCTATTTATTCTGAAATGTCTAAATTGAAAAAGGCTAGATCAGAGAAGCAAGGGTTTATTTAATTTTCCTGTTTGGTTTTTTTGTGTGAGGTTTTATTGTTACCATTACCATGCAGAATACGCATTAAATATAACAGCTGCTCTAGAACACTAATTTTTCTAACACAGGGGTTTCTAAACAATAATTTACTAGTCTGCTTATAAAGCAGAATAGAGTATACTTGATAGCTCTGTTTATTTTTCCACCACACAAGATGTGCAGTGTTATACCACAAAGCACTGACTAGGGGAAAAAGCGCTAAAAATATATGGTGTGTCAGTGCTATAGTTAGGAAGAAAGTCTCTTCTTTCAGCACAGCATAACTCTGAACAGCAAAGAAAAAAACAAACAAAAAAAGCAGCTTCCCTGGTTCTTTCATAATTCCTACTTCTGCTACTTCAGTTCATTTTATATTCTCTAACGTTCTCAAACTCCCTTCTTATACTTTCACAGGATTATTTTAGCAACAAACTTAAGTATCCACATCTTCTCAAACAATGTGGCCTGCATAGGCTCTTGTTTCTTGTAAGCGATAAACATTAAGAAACATTTACTTCCTGGTCCTACTACTGAAGGAGTGCTGTGCCTCCAGGTGAAAAACCACTCAAGGTATATCTAATACCCTGTAGGCACTGTAAATTTGAGTTATTATTCTTCTAAACGAGTACATCTTTCCCTGTATGCAGAGAAAATGTATGTTCAACTACTCTTGTATGTTCAACTCTTCCCATGCCAAAATTAAGCTACAATTATGCCTCCTTAGCAGAGATAGTCCAGATAGAAATACACATTAAATACCATTCTAGAGCGGATGCATCAATGTTTCAAAGCTAGAAAAACATTTTTCCTGTAACTCTATCTCATTTAAGGACATGGAGTAAAGGAATAGTTAAAGGCTGTCCTTCAGTATTGGTTATGAAACACTCTATGTACCCATACTCACTATAAGTATCGGTTTCCACTAACACACATCAATGGCTATGTAGACTATAAACATGGAAGTGGGCTGGGATGGTACATCTTTGGTCTCAAAGGTTTCAGGGGCGAACCCAAGAGAGCTTTCCTACTTATGTCTGAGGCCTACAAGCTCGTGACTCTGAACCTTCTGAGTATCTTATCATAATAATAGCATGTGAATCTAACACCAACTAAAGAATGAAGATATGTTTTGCCACTGCAGAAAAGAGCTAACCCACCAATCTCTTTGAGAACCCAGGCTATCCACGTGGTCTGGCTCTGTCTGTGCCCACAACAGCTCACCTCCTTCTTACC